>JAREIS010000313.1:600000-812032 GCA_030060385.1 Muscicapa striata striata
CAGCAGAAATCCTTCCAGGTGCCATGGATTTACCCTGGATCAGGAGCAAAGGGAGCACAGACAGCTATTCTCTTACACTCCTGTTCTAGTAAGGGACTTGAGCAAGTTTCCTTCCCTTATAGTACTGAGAATTAATTCCACCCCTGCCCACACCAGCCAAGTGAGACTACAAGTTTGGGTAAAAACCACTTTATCTGGAGAAGCTTTTTGTGTGCTCTGTCTCTAAGAACTTTTCCTTCTGAGTGGAGGGAATGTGGCTTTAGCTGAACTGGCTATGGGCTTTGCTTTTTTGTTTCCTGACAAAGGACTTGTGGGTGGTTTGTGGTGTTTGGTTTGTTTGTTTGCTGGTTCTGAGGCAAGGCTTGCACCCATACTGATCCTGGCCTGGGAGTGGTGGTATTGAGGGATCCTGCATGAATCCCAGTTTCTAGTCCATTTCTCATTGAACCACAGCTCCTGCATGGACCAGAGCCTAGCACAGCAAAAGCAAAGAAGTTGAGTAATCAGAGGGGGTATCTTTGGGTTATAAATGTCACTCAGGGGTGTACAGAGTTTGTTGGCTTTTCTGTGAGTTGTTCTCTTTTTTTATAATGAAATCTTGGATCATTTACTTCACTGTTAGAAATTGTTCTTTTCCAATTAAACAAATCAGTATATCCCTTTGACCACTACAATTCTTATTGCCTTTCTCAGGCTCTGTGCACTAGGAAGAGTCTTTATGATACCTGTTTTTATAATGACAAATAGGGCTTTATTTTTGGCAGACACCCATCAAATTTTAAACTTCCTTCTGGCACTTGTGATAAGGCACCTGACATCTGTCTTAACACCCTGTTGTTGTGTCCTGTTTTTTTTTTTGTTGTTGTTGTTTTTGAATATTTATATTTTATGTGGATAGAAGTAGACCTCAGAGTCAGTTTTGTGGTACTGCTGCTCCTCAGGCAAATGCATTCCTCCTTTTTCCCAGGCTATTCCTCTGAGTGCTGGGTGCAGCAAACAGCCTCTCACACCAGTGTCTGAAGGTTCCTGTTCTGTTCACACCTGTGGGGATGCACACACACCACAAGTTGTGGTGCAGCAATGAAAGGCTCAGCAGGTGCTGCTGCAGGTCCCTAAACTCTTTAACACCTTGCAGCTGATGGGAGCTCTCAGTCACTGCCCTCCAAAAACTTGTGTGAAAGCCCAAGTTTGGTGCTTCACTTTTATTAGAAGAGAACTAGACTTGCAATTTCTCTCAAGTTCTTGGAATTACTTAATTAAAGATTGCTGCTGTTTGCAAGCTGGATCCAATTTCTGGGTTTGTTAGGGCAGCTGTCTTTGTCACATCATTCTCTTCCTGCTCTTACTGACATGAATAAGTAGGTTTAGGTTTTGCTGGATTGAAAATAAGTTTTAAATTAAGCCATCCAGGTTGAATAAATAACAACAACCTGCAGACAGGCAACCAGAAATGAGTCAGGCATGATGGGATGAGTCATTCAGTGTGGAACACTTTGGTTAGAATTGTACACAAATGTCAGTTTTGAAGCAGAACTTGATGTGAAAGTGAATGGGGAGTTTCTGTTTGGGCATTTCTGTAATTTTAACAAGTGCATGTAAACATTAAGGATGCTTTTCTTTGAGAATGACTTTCAGGATATTGGAAAAAGTCTTCAAAGTCTTTTCAGCTCCATTTGCACGAAGGGTGTTGCCATTTTTTGGTGTTGCTGTTTTGGCAGCTCTGCACTGACCCCAGCCTCTGCTGCACTGAGAGCACCCAGCCCTGCAGCTCCTAGGCTGGATTTATTTCTGTATATATATATAAATTTTATTTTTTTTAAATAAGGAAGAGTGAAATTCTGTGGGAAGAAGAGGGATCAGAATTCACTGGAGATTGTAATAGTGCAGTTAGTTTTCAAACAAGAAATGAAGGAGTTCAGGCTGCTGGCAGGCAGAGCAGGTGCCATCAAATCCCTTTGTCCTTGAGAGCCCAGGGTTCATCACTGACTTGGCACCATGGATCTTACAAATCATCTGCTCTCTGCAGTTATTGCCTTGTGAATGTGCTCATGGGAACAGGTGTGATTAAATGGAGTCCATGCCCTGGGGCATCAAGAGTGCTCCTGGATAAGGGAAAATCCAACTCATGGGGAACAAGCCCCTGGCAATTTCCTGCAACATGGCTTCAAAATGAACATGGTTTTATTTCCTTCCTGAATAGCAGGATAATTGCACGTTTCTGCAAGGTCTGATCCTAATAATGGACAGTTAAATATGAGTTCAGATCAGAATTTCAAAGAAATCCTAGTTCAGTCCCAGCTTTAATTTGGCATCTTGTAGAAAAAGGATGGAAACACAAACCCAGCCATTCCTAAGGTTCATTATTGTGTCCTGCAGGATTAGTATTAGCTCAGGGGCTCTTCCTGAGCTTGGTTTTATGATGTCATCTATTAGTTCTGGTAAGAGCAACCAAAAAAGTGTGTTATTCCTTCTGGGTTTTCAGAATGGTATGCAGTTTAAAATATCAAACATGTAAACAAAAGCCAAGGCAGATCATATTTACATGTAAATTTTAATTGTTGTGATCCACACTTAGCTGTTGGCATTAATTACATCTTGTACCAAAAAGCTCCATGGCTGCTTTTGGATGTAAATTTGGGCCACTTAGGGATGGGCAGAAGGTGAATTGCACTTTGTGGGGAAAGCTCTGAGCAGAGCCCTGTGTGTTTTAGCTGGTAATTACAGTTACTGCACTGTGGAGGACAGCTGTGTATGAACCAGACAGAATCCAAGAAACAAAAATCATTTTTTGTGTGTGAATCACACAAGCAGAGAGTTGTGCAGCTGCTCCTGGACCTCTTTAGAACCACAATGTCTGGGCCTGTTGGCCACTTTTGGTAGTAACAAGTGTCTTACACTGTGAGTAATAGCATATAAAATATGGCAGAATCAGTGTTTTGAATAAAAATGTACTTGACAACATTGAGCTGAACCCAGAGTAGACAGCCTCTGTTCCATTGGCCTTCCAATGGTTACCCTGGTATGAGCAGAGGTCAAGCAGTATAAATGCTGAGATGCTGGAGAAGGGAGCTTTCCTGGGCCTGTTGGTTACTTTGGACAGAGAAACAAGTGGCAAACATACCTGATGGCAGCTGCCACTAGTAACACTGAACCTGAGGGGTTTGTCTGGGCTTTTCCTGAACTTTTAAAGTCCCAAATTTGAACCAAGGCAGTTTCTGTGTGTTGTATTATCTATTATTAAATAGTGTCTGATATAGAGAGTAATTAATACAAGAGTAGTTCCTTCTTTTTCCCTCCATATTTTTTTTTCATGGATCTAGGAACTTTTTTTTTATTATTATTTCTAAGTGATGATTTGCAGAGTGTGAGCCAGGGGAGCCAAGCCATGCTATGAACTAGATTTTCTTCCTAGACCCAGAAAATCCCTTCCCAGTTGTCCCAGACAGTGAGGTTGACCCTGGTAGCTCTGGTATCCAGTACAGCAATCTCAATCCATCCATGGGAGGCCAGGCAGTGAGCTCAGCCCCACTGGGGCAGAAATGGGGCAGAGCTGTGGAGGCACAAGGAGAGGTGTCCTCACTGCCAGTGGGGCTGTGCTGTGTCCTGATGGCAGCTTCACTGGCATGCTGCCTGTGTTTTAAAGAGCTATAGATTATCATTTTATTTTATATTTTATTTTATATTTTATTTTATATTTTATTTTATATTTTATTTTATATTTTATTTTATATTTTATTTTATATTTTATTTTATATTTTATTTTATATTTTATTTTATATTTTTAGATTTCTATTTTTTTAATTTTATTTTTTATTTTATTTAATTATTTTTTTAAATTTTTTATTTTTTATTTTATTTTTTTTTTATTTTATGTTTTTTATTTTTTTTTTTTTATTTTATTTTTTATTTTATTTATTTTTTATTTTCTATTTTATGTTTTTTTTATTTTATTTTTTATTTTATTTTTTAAATTATATCTTTTGTTATCTATTCTGTTCTATTCTACTGAGAATCCTAGAGATCTTCCTCCTTGCTTTTCCAGCTAGTCTAAGTGATGCATGACAGAGTGCTCTGGTCTGCCCTTGAGGAAGGGTTCTCTCTTAGTAAACTGATCCCATGCTTCACTCCCTGTGCTGTGAGGAAGTTTACATCTTGTGTCAACACTGAACTGTCCTTCCTGGCAATTTCAGCTTGTTATTTCTCACTCTGTTAGAAAGAAACAGGAAAATCAGCCTGGGGAGGTCAGACAGGATTCAAGGCACAAAACCATCCTAGCAGCCACTGCAGCTGCCCTTTCTGCAAATCCATCATTGGGAACAAGATAAGCATCCAAGGAAAAACAAATGCCTCTTGCTTGAATGCAACACAGAGTGCCTGCCTTGAAATCCCAGGTCTAATTTAATTTGCTTTATTCAAAGCATTAGAGGTCATGATGGAGGAGGGAAGGGGTTGCTTTGAATTCTGTGGGGGGGGGCTTATTGGCTTTTCTAGTTTGTCTTTAGTTTGGACTTTCTTTGAGAGTATTTTTGGGGTTTGTTTGTTTGTTTTATTTTTGTTTGTTTGTTAATCTTAGTTATGAAGTTCTTTGTCCTGCCTGATTATCCTGTGGTAATCTCTAAATCCAGATTATCACAAGGAGAAGGTTTTCCAGTCTTGTAAAAACCAATTAGATATTGGCCTGAGTGAGCACAGAACTGGGATCAGAGGTGATGTGCAAAAGTCAATATTCAAAATAACTGAGTTATCAGTTGTCAGCTGAGAGTCTTTATGTGAAACCTTCTTGACTCAGATTATTGGGTCATTTAAAGGAATTTCTGTCAAAAGTTGTTGTGGTTGTTACTTAAGAGCAAGTGTAGTATTGCTCTAGACAAACAAAACTACAGGGAAAAGTTTTGGCACAACAATTCTTTGCTGCTTGATTGAAGTTGGAGGCAGCTAAAGGGGTGGGAAGCCAGTTTCCCAGGGAGGTAAAACCCATTCCCTTTATGTATTTCTTTTTTTTAATATCTTAAAAAAAAACCCCAAAACACTACAAAAAAAAAATCCTAAACCTTTGGGGATACATCCCCAAACCCTTGATTTTGCCTGGCACAGATTTGCCAGGAAGGTTTCCACCTTTGGCTTGCACTGACAGTGATCTCATTTTCTGTCTGTACAATACATTGCAGGCAGAGCTGAACAAGTAGATTGAAAAATCTGAAAACACTTGTGACATCAGGGAATAGATTGAATCACCAAGACAATTGAATCATATTTTCAGAAGAAGATAACATTGCAAAATGATGAGACCCATGGGCCATTTGAACTGCCTGGTGTCCTCTGCCTCACAGTATTGAGGTCAGGGCACCCGAGGCCTCTGCTGCTCAGGATCTCACCTGGAATTACCTGGCCAGGCTGGCAGCATCTCAGCATGGACTGCAGTTAAAGAGTGGCAGCTTCTGTTCCCAAGTTTTCCTGCTGATATAATAGATACCAGATACTCCTGGAGAGGGAGAGAAGAGCTGTCTCTTGGAAAGCAAATGTAATTAGAAAAGTCTGTAGAGGAAATTCTAGGATGGGTTTTTGTTTCCTTTGATTCCTGTTGGTTCTCTGACAATGATTTCTTTCTGAGTCAGTTGCTGACTGGGATGGTATTATTGTCCTACAGAAGGCTCAGCAGACCTTAGTTGTTATTTATTTTGCTATGGCTCTAAGAGAGAACTTCACACCTTGTGTTACTGGAGCTTGGAAAGAGATGGATTAGAGACTTGCATTCTGTTATCTGCAGAATAAAAATAAAGCACAGCTTGGGTATAAAGCCTTTGTCCTCCCCTTTCTGGTCAGGATGGATGCTCTGCTCACCTTTGGTTCAAAGGGGGATGATACACAAGGCAGGGGCATTTTCTTAGCCATTAAGTGACTTTTCTACAAACACTGGATTTGTTAAGTGACAGAAGAGCCATCTGTGTATTTCAAACCAAAATGACAAACTGGGCATATCTTCTTAGCAATGGTCACATGGTATTAAAAATGTTTTATGGAGGCAATATTTTAAGCTATAAAATATTGTTTGTTTTTTTCTGCCTGCTGAGATAACAGCAGAGTCTTTTGTCTACACAAAACCATTAGTTGCTGCAGATGTGATATTGATTCAAACTTCTTGGAACTTCAGCTTGAAAGAGAGAGAATTTATAATGCTTTGGATGGGAAGTTTGCAGGAAAGGACAGGGGGTTTCTTTGTTTGTTTTCTTATTTTTTACTTTTTTAGGGTTGTTTGTGCTCGGAATATATTTTAAAGTACTGTAGTCTACAATAGTCAGTGTGTTACTTTGCTTTGGACTTATTTCCATCTTTATGCTTTGAGCTCTTATTTAAACTGTTGGCACTATTAACCACAGCAATAGAACTAATTGTCTTTATGATGGTAAGACCTCAGTGAGTTTATGAATGTTTTTGTTTCACTAGAGCTGTGTAGACAGGCTAAGGCAATCCATGGCTGAGGACTTCACAGTTTTGGTATTCCCACACAACAATATATTTTATTAAACAGGCAGATAAACATTACTTAGAGACAGCAGATTTTTTTTTATTTGGTTCACTTGATTTGATTTGGTTTATTTAATTTGTTTAAATATTAAGTAACTGGTGCTCAGTAAAAAATGGCAGGAGATGATTTGATTAGGAAAACAAACAACAGGAGGGATGAGAAGGGAAGCACTGAAGTGAGTTCAGCAGGGATGAGAGAAAGGGAAATGAGGCAACTGCTTCTGACCTTGGTGTTCAATTACAGCTGCTCTGGGGCTGTGTGAGGGTTGGGAAAATCCGTTGTGTCCCTCTGCTGAAATCTCAGTCTGGGTTCTGCTCTTTGCCATGGTGTTTGGGTGAGGGTGAGCCTGTGCCATCTGCCAGCCCTCTGTATTACATGAGGAGCTGCCCTAAGCTGATGCAGAATTTGGGTTTTGTGCTAGGTACTCACCTTGAGGCATTTCTGCACTGATTCCAATGAGGACATAGGTTACCTCTTGCTGTAGTCTCTGCACCAGCATTATTCTTCCAGAGCAAAACCTAAAGGAAAAGCAGTCAAATACATTTCCTCTCATAAACCTGAAGTCTGGAGCCAGTACCTTCAAATGCAAGAACAAGCCATTAAAACTGCCCACAAACATGAAACAACTGTTTGAATGTCTTGCCCAAGCCAGCATGTCAGCTGCAGATTGCTGACTGGCTCTCCTGGTGTTTGTCTGCAGACTTTCTCTGCTCTGTGCTTTGCTTGGGAGGTGCTTGTGTCCCTGGTTTAGGAGCCTGACCTTCACTTAGGAGCAGGAATTCTGTGCTGGGCAGGTCTGGCCCAGGTGTGCCCCTGGATCCCTGGAAGTGTCCAAACCAGGTTGGACAGGGCTTGGGACATGCTGGGCCAGTGGAAGGTGTCCCTGCCATGGCAGGGGGTTGGAATAGAGCATCTTTAATCACCTTTTTACCTTTCAAACCCAGTCCATGCCAGGACTGTGCTGTTCTGTGGTCTCTGCCCCAGACATCTGCTTTCTTTAGTGCAATGGATTTCTGGCCCAGGGCAGCCACTCCTGCTTTCTGAGGAGCTGCACTCACTGGCTGTTTGATTTCTCCTGCTGCTGGCACGTGCCCAGCCCAGGACAGGGCTCAAGGTACAGTGGCACTGCTGAGCATTTCTGTTTGTGCTTCTCAGTGCCCAGTCCCCACTGGGGGTGCAGTTCATGCACCCCATCCTTTACAGCAGCTCTTGAGGGCAATAAAACTCAGCAGTGCCAGAGGTGCACTTTCAGTGACAGCAATATTGTGATTGCCTGTGCACTTTGACCTCTCTATTCCATCCCACACTCCAAGCTGTTGCTCACTGTGTTTATCCAAGGTTTATGTAATGGTTTTGATGGCAGCAAAAGCTCAGGATACCTTTCTGCTCCCTGTCAGAGTGGATACTCAGAAACTTCTGCTTAAGTGTTTGTAAGCTCATTTGGGCTTCTCTCTAAACTACATAAAATGTTTTTTACCTCATTACTTAAGGAGAAAAATAGTTCTGTTGTAACTCAGCTGCATAGGGTTAGAGAGAAAATAAAAATAAAAAGCATTATTTAAAGGCTTATAGAGTCAAAGAGAACTTGCTAGCTTTAAGTATTTCATGATACTCACCATGAAGGTCAGCATGTGTCTTCTTCTCTGTTTGAAATCTTCATAATTAAGAAAAAAAAACAAAAAAACCACCAAAAAAACCCATGTTTTCCCTTTACCACTTTGCCTTAAAATCTGCAGTTCAATGCTCTGTCTGAGAGAAACCATCTTCAGCAGATAACACTCAGAGCAAAGCATGAGCAGCACTGGACACAGGCAGCTGAGTTTGCAGCAGATGTGCCTTGTCTTGGCTGAACTGGAGGCCCCAAATCCATGGTGTGTTAGGGTGGAAGGTGGTTTTTGGGCCGGAGGGTCAGGGGGGTTTGGGTTTTGTAGATTTGGGGTTTGGTTTTTTCCTGAGCGTTATGTGTATTGAAAGAAGGTTTATATCTCTCTTTGATTAAAAAAAAGGCAAACCAAAAATAGCCCATTTTTTAATGCAGTGTTCATCTGTGCACGAGTGATTTTTATCAACAAACAAAAATCAGCCAAGTTTAGCTAGGTTCCACCAAGTTTTGGACAGTTACATTTTTATTAACATTTTTGATCACACATCAACAAGCAGTCTGAGTTCTTTGAGGGCACTCATTTTGGACTTTGAGGGAAATGTTCCTGCCTATCCAGATACTGGTTTTGTATCACAGAACACAAGGTTGCAATCTTGTGATGGCAGGTACCAGTTTCTCTGAGCTGCTGGCATTTGGGGCAAGTGCTGTTGTATCCAAAATGTTGAGTTTTGTGGGGTTGGGAGGGCAGGCAGGGGTGAGAGGACACGGTTTGGGTTTCTTTCTTTCAGGTTAGCTAGATGTTTTAGGGGATACAAGAATGGTTACTTTATCCTTCCTTTAAATGTTAGGGTTAATTGGTAGAGCAGAGACAGTGCAGAAATTAATGGAGTTTATCTATAAAATGGGAATGTGTCAGAGCCAGTTTTCTTAAGCATGGTGAGTTCTGCTGATGTAAAACAACATCACATTTTTTCATTGCTGTGCTCTTATGAGTGCCTGTGAACTTGTTGGGAAGTCAGAGATGAAGTTGAGGGTGTTTTTTGGAGGGTGTGTACAAAGAATAGGTGCAGATTGTCATTTTCATGTTTATAAACCCCTTCAGTAGTCTTGACCTGAGAAGTTTATTGAATCTAGTGCTGTCTTTTGTGTAAAATAACATGTCTGGTGTCCACAGCTTTTAAGGATCTATTTTCTTCCTCCACTGTATATTTTAGAATTCTGTCCTTTCCTAATATGGTCTTTGAGAGATGTTTTAAAAATAAATCATATTGACATTTGGGTTTAATTATAAATTTCCAAGATAGGAACACAGAGTTTATACAATATTTCAGCACGATAGTCATCTGAGCAGCACACAGTGAAAACTTTTTATTAGATTTACTTTATCCAAGGAGCCCAAATGCTTGGGTTTTTGGGAATTTGTGTATTGATATGGAGAGAGATCATGTCTGGGGTATCCCACGAATCCTGTACAGTGCTGCATGCTCCTGATGCTCAGAATTCTGAATTCATTAAGTATATTCAGTTAAAACAGTTTTGTTTTATTGTCGATATTTCTCCCACCTTCTCAGGTTCCTTTGTGCTTGTTTCATCTCTTCACAGCCTGGCCCTCCCTTTTATAATGTTGTACCCTCTGAGCACACTCCTTTATGCAAAAGTTTGTGATCAATTCAATACCATTTCTCTTTAAGTCTGACAAAATGATCTATAAGACCCTTGTGTCATGTCTCCCAAAATAGACTGATGTATGGGAATCTTCCAAATCTCTATTCTCCAGGGCAGCCCTGATGACTTCCTGGGGAAAATGCAGTGCCTTGCAGGACTCTGAAGGATATTTTGTCTGCCTAATGTTACTGCCTCTGAGATTTAGCAACAGTTCAGAACTTAAAATACAGATGAATAAAAATATCCAAAAGGGAGAAGGAGAAGGGGAGTGGTGAAATAACCTGTTCCATCAGCATTTTCCCAGAAGGGAGCAGGGATGGCCTGAGGCATTGACAGCTGGATGGGAGGGGGAACAGCTGGAGGTGCAGGTACAGGACTCCTGGAGAGAGGAACAAAAGACATGGCAAGGCAAAATTCAGATTCCTCAGCCTGACCATGGCAGCTTTGTGAAGCTGGAGGAGGAGAAATTGCTGTTGGTTAAGCTAAGCTGGAGCAGGAGTTGAGCTGGGGGATGAGGAAGAGCAGCACAAATTATTGATGAAACCCATAAGGCACGACAATAATCCTGCTGATGAGGACACCCTGCACATTGTAAATACCATGTTCAGTAAGGGGGTTTTCTGTCTTGTTTACACATTGGTAAAAATACAGATTTTAGTAAAACCCTGACAGAAAGTCAGTGCTAACACATGGAAGAGTGTAAATAATTCCAAACCTCTGCAGAGGTGCAGCAGGCACTTCCCTGAAATATCCTGAAATCCACTGAAATGTCCTTTCTGTAATATTGATCTACAGAGTGGACTGAATTATTTTCCATTGCAAAGTAAGTATGTGCATAAGCTTTAAATGCTCTAAAGACATTGGCCCAACTTTTATTATTCTGGAGAATTGGGGTAGAAATGTGTTGGCTAACAGGTTCTGCATGGTTTCTCTGTCAGTCACATCTTAAAATAGCTCAGTCTGTTTTATAAGATTGATTTAATTTAGAAACTTCAGGGAACTTGGTCTTTGACCCTCGATTGGATCTAGAGAATCTATTGCCAAGTTTTAAATATTGATTTCCATTAGCTTTCCCAGTATGCCAGATGCAAAAATGGTAGTTAAGATCTTTAGAGAAATACTTTCCTGTAGTGTATAACTCATTCCAAAATTTGAAATCAAACTCAATCAAATTCTTTTTTTTTTCTTTTTTGGTCTTTTTTGGTCTTTTTTTTTCTTTTTTTCTCTTTTTTTTTTTTTTTTTTTTTTTTTTTTTTTTTTCTTTTTTTTTTTTTTTTTCTTTTTTTCTTTTCTTTCTTTTATTTTTTTCTTTCTTTTTTATTTTTTTTCTTTTTTCTTTTTTTTTCTTTTCTTTTTCTTCTTTTTCTGGCTTCTAAAACTGTGAGTTACTGCAGCTCTTCACATCCCAGAGTGCTGGGTCCCTTAACAAGGCTGTTAATGAGCCCAGCAGCAGCAGACTGCATTTTCTGCAGGTGTTTGCCCCTCCCCGTCAGTCAGTTCAGCTTCTGTCTGATGGAATCTCTCTTCCTGAACACCCTGATTTGTTCAGAGACAGGCAGGGAGGTTTTTTCTCAGCAAGCTGCAGCTCTGCATTGCCAGCCTTGGGCTTGCATGGGATATCTGGTGCATGCAAATTACAGAGCAGCTGCTTCAATCCCCACTGGTTTGCCTCCCTTCACATCTTGGTAAGGACAGAGGAAACACAAAATTCACTGTTAATCTAATTGAATTAATTACATTCTCTGCAGTCCAATTAATTCAATACTTACTTGTCAAATCCCACTGCTGCTAGTAGTTCTGGTTGCAATTGTTTGCAGGTCATGTGCAAAGGCTGTGGTATTTATCCTTTTCCTGCATGGTCCCTTCCCCCTTTCAGTGTCCCTGTGGCTCCAAGGCTGTTGATGTGCAATGATGCTCCCTGGGGAGCAGCAGCAGCATTTCACCTGCTTCCTCCCAGCTGCTGCAAACCCCTGCACTGTCCTTCATCTACTGCTTTATGCAGCCACTTGCAAATGAGACTTGTCTAAGGCTGGTTCTTGCTATGAAATGTGTTAATCAGGAGGCTGCAGGTGTGAGTCAGGCAGCAGAGAGGCAGTTGTGTGCAGAAGGGAAGAGCAGATCCCTGCCTGTCAAGGTGCTGCCAGCACTCACCAGGAAAGGATGGCTCTGCTGAGGAGTTGGAAGGTGATTTATAGGATGGAAGTAATAGCATGTCTCATGTTTGGAAACCATCTCATCTAGACAAGGGGTGGCAAATTTGGGAAATGGTGTGCATGTTCAAATCAGTCCTGCTTAGCCTTTATTGGCAGTAAGGGGCTGGCATGCAGCAGGGCCTGAGGAAGTACAGAGCACTCAAAGACCTTTTGAGTGGTAACTTCAAACAGTCTCTCTTCTCTTTGCTTAGCAGCCCATTTAGGTGGTTTATAAATAGCAGAGATAGATTGTCAGATACTTGCAGTAGGAAAGAGCAGGGGCAGGACAGGGAAGTAATAAGTTATGTGAGATAGCAATCATATTTCCATCAACAAAAAATGACTCATGGTTCATAAAAGCCTCCTTTATACTAGAATACATTGTTTAAAATTTTGTTTAAAAATTAAACAGAATGTCTAGCATTTCAGCAGCTTTAACTTCCTGGCTTGATTTCTAATGGACATTCTATAAATAAAACATATATTTCAAAGCTTGAATTCCCCTCAGAAGGGCCTGTGGGCAGTTTTGGTGGGATGCTGTTTTTCAGTGCAGCCATATGAATTTGCCAGTTGAACAGTGCTTTTGCAAGCAAAGCAATGAGTTAGAGGGGAGTTGGGATATGGGAATTAGGAGTAACAGTTCTTTACTAGGAAAATTAAAATAGAAATGCAGTATTACAAAGAACAATCCCAACCCTGCCAGAGTCAGAATCCAAGCTGACACCCGTCAGTCAGTCAGGGTGTTGGCACAGTCCCATTCCATGGTGGCTGCATCCTCCTGCAGTGGCAGATGTGGCTCAGCTGGAGCAGTGCTCCTGGAGAAGGGGCAGTTTCCTCTGAAGGTGCAGGGATGATGTGGAAATTCCCAGGAATGTACAGGACTGCAAAAGGCTGCTTGCTGGGCCTGAAACTTCTTTTTTTTTTTTTTTGAAGTACAGTATAGGCTGTAAAACCAGTGAAGTGCTTGCAAGCTTAGCCAGCACTGATTGTGTCTGTGTGTGATGGTGGGAACCTGGTGGAGCAGTGGGAATTGTGCTCAGGCTGTCCTGAGACAACCCTGAGAGCTGAGAATGCAGCTGGGCTTGGGCCAGCAATCCTCTGGGCACAGACTGCTGCAGCCATGCATTGGAGCATGCACTGGAGCACTCATTAGCAGACTGGTTAAGCCATGCACTGGAGCACTCATTAGCAGACTGGTGCAGCCATGCAGCCCATGAGCATCCATTAGAGGAGCTGCCAGTGCAGGGTGTGCATGCCTGCAGGTTATTTCAGTTTTTTCTCCAGTTGACAGAAGAATTAACCAAAAAGAAGAGCTTGTCTGCAGAGAGTGCAGTGCTGCCTTGTCTTTAGCAGCCCAAATGCAGGCCAGGGGTGTGAAAAGCAGAGAGCACCCACAGAAACAGGGACATAAAGCTGTGCAGGAGGGAGGGCACGTGCAGCTCCAGGCTCCAAAGCAGAGCTGACTCTGCTCTTACAGGGAGATCAAGGACAAATTGTCTGCTGGCTCTCAATCAAACACTGCCTCAAAACTAAGATAATGGGAAAATTTCCTTTTTATTTGACTTTAATTTTTTTTAAGTGGTTTTTTATCTTGCTCATTTAAAGGTCTGTGCCTCTGCTCTAAGAACATTTTTTTTCCAGGATCAGAGATGTCTTGCATTCCTCAAGTGCAGTTCATTCCCAATAAAACACTCTGTGTTCCATATCAACCATTAATGTTTCCAGATTGTAAACCTGACAGCTTTCAAAGATTTATTCTTGTTTTCTATTAGTGTGCAGCTCAGCCTGTGAGGGTAACATTTAGCATGCTGTGGGGACTGAGCAGCTCTTGCTGTGTCCATGGCTTTGCTCTGTGTTGAAACTAAACTGGCAAAAGAAACCAGGAAAAGCAACTCTAAACAGTTGTGCTTTTGACAATCAGTGCAAGAAATCAAGATACAAAAAATATATTAATACTTTTTTTGTTAAATTTGGGATGGTTGTTTTTAAAGTGTCCTGTAACAAAATATTATGCTGACTGGGGACAAATTAAATCCTTGTCACTTGCCTGATGAGAAGCTCTGGTTTTACCTATTTAGGCATCAGCTAAACCTCCCTTGAACAACACAGGGAGCTTTTCTTGCCTGTTTAATTTCTGCTTAGTAATCCAGACTGCTCTAAGTGTTTACAGTAAGCTGTGTTTTGCTTCTCAGTGGATAAACAAGCTGTGTTCTTATATGGAGCTTATGTCTATAAAGCAAACACAAAATCTGATTCATTGTTCCAGTGTGGGAAAAATACAACTTAGTATGAAAAAATCACACTAAGGGATTGATCTATTTATTTATCTATTTTATTTCAGTCCTAGACTCACAGAATGGTTGGGATGAGAAGGGACCTTAAGGATGATGTGGCTCCAACACCCCTGTGGTGGGCAGGGAGACCTTGCACTAACCAGGCTGCTCAGCAAATGGGAAATGAACCTAGAACTAGAAATATGTGTTCCATAACACTCCAAAAAAAGGGATTGCCTGATACTGGGAGCATGTAGAAGAGCTTTGTTAAAAAGTAAGAACTTGACTTAAATGTCAGTGTTCATTTAGTGCACTTAATTCCATCTCCCCAGGCATAACTAGAGACGTGGAAAAGAAGTGGTGATGTGAATAGACATGAATTATGGAACTAAAATAAGTTTGGCATAAAATTCTGTAGCCAAACTGAGCTTTGTTGATGGAAATCATTTGGCAGAGACCTTAGAAACAGAGATCCCATTTGGATCCCAAGATTGCAGTTTGGCTCACATCACTGGAGCCAGCAGTGAGTCCTGCCCTCAACCAGAGGGCAACAGCAGCACCTCCTTGCACCTCTCTAGCTTCAGTCTTTATTTCATAGATAAAATGTTTATTCTTCCTTAAAGACTGTTGGCTTAGCAGGATAAGGCCACAAAAGACCATCTTTATCTGGCTAAGAGTTGATATTATTTGTCTTATGCTTGGAGGTGATCCTATGTCAGCAGAACAGGGTCATTGTGTTTTCCCTCCAGCCAGTCTGTACCATGTTTTGGCATTCATCTCAGCAGGTTGTGTTTAACTGGGCCCAGCAGTGCCATGGGCTGGCAGTGCAGATTTCTGGTGTCTCAGGGCTCCTCCAGGCCATGGAGCTGCCACCCCACCAGGAAATGAGTCTGTGCTCCTGGTGGAGTGAGTAAACTGCAGGTTTGGGTGTGGTGGGTTACTTGTCATGGGTCCAAGGCCAGTTCATGGAGAAACATCAGTGCAAATCTCCCAACAGTGATTCTCCTTCCCTTGCTTTTCCACCAGCCAGGAACAAACAAAAAGATGAGAGAGGAGAATTTTCTGGCAGCTGCACCCTTCTATTTAGGGGAGGTTCTGGTTTGCTTGTATTGAACAGTTCATTGTCCTTCAGTTCCTGCTGGGGTTTTCTCATTTACATAGATTTCAGCAGTTTTACTGCTTTTGTACCTAACTTATGGATTATCCATCACAGCTGTTAACTTTCATGGGGTCTCTTTGCCCTCAGTTTAATGTATGTACTAAAATTGGTTTACTGCAATTTGTAAGCATCCATGAGAATTAGACTTTTTTCTAAGCAGCAGCACCAGTGTTTAGTTGAGTAATAAATGTCACTTTTGGTTTGTGTGGCACCTGGAGGTAACTCTGTTCTAAGAAACTGCTCTTGTTTTGTGTATTAGCTGAAAAGCTGAGACAAGATTCACTTCACTTCCAAGAGTTATTATAAACACATCTTCTATGCAAGAGATTGAAATATTTTGAATTAACATGTGAAATATTAAGTAGAGAAATATTACCAAGTTAGTAGATGACTCTGTATTCTTACAGATGTGTAAAATGTTATGTATGCAAACATGCTCCAAAAAAATCTTATTTTTGTGTGCAGCATGGACTTAGAGCAGAGCCACGGGAACAGAACTTGATTTCATCTTTGTCTTTCCTCTGAACTGGCAGCACTTTGAAAGCAGCTCTTTCACATCAGCTCTGCTCATAATTGTTCTGTTTTGGCTGGTGAGCATTATTTGCTGAAATACCACTTGTTATCTCCCATCTCTTAGCTGGCTCTTGTCCACTTCTCAGCTCCTCCTCTGCATCCTCTGACTCCTTGGCTTCTCTGAGAGATGATTTATGGTGCTGTAGATGGTTTTGTAGGCTGCCTGCTTTGGGTGGCTTTTGGTGCAGGTTGTTGGTTTTTGGTTTTTTTTAAGTAGATATCCCACTCTTGTTTTAGCAAGGAGCATTCTAACTTGTGAATAACTGTGAAGGTGGCTCTCAGTGTGTTCTAACTACAGGGCACTCATGAAGGAATAAGATTATTTAAGACATAGATCTTAAGACATTAATGAAGATTTTCTTCTTATATGACAGAGAAGTTTCCATGCAGACATTTCCAACTCGACCCCTTACTGCTTTCACTGCCACCATTCTGTAAATGTTCAATGACTCAAGAACACAAAACATTTCCTGCTTTCTGTAGCAGCAAATAGTACAGAACACTGTCTCCATGAGGACACTAAGGGATTTTAGTCTTTTTTTTTTTTTCATTATTTTTAAAAAACTGGTTTTAATAACAACCTGGAATTACCCACATGTAGTCCATCAGGGCTTTTATGATCTTCAAAACAGGGAAGGCTTTTTGTTCCAGCGACTTTTGTGGAGTCACATACCAGAGTGATGAGCACAAGAAACCCTAGAGAGGCAGGAAGTCAGATGTCCTATAAGGTTAAATTCTTCTCTTCTCTGGGTTGGCTTTTCCTGCAGAACAAACCATGATGCAGCATTAGCTCCAACTCTCGCTTTTAAGAGTGAGAGGGAATTGTTATTATTGTTATTATGGTTGATTATTAATTCAGGCTGTGTGAATCTTGTTCCTTGCTCTGATTTCAGGTTTTCCATGTGCTGTTAGGCAGTTTGTGTTGCAGCCCCAAGCCCAGCTGGCTCCCAGAGCACTCAGAGCCCCTGATGCTGCTGCTGGGTATTTGGTCAGGCACCAATGTCCCCTCTGCTGCTCAGTCCCAGATGGCTGAGCTCTGCTCTGGCACTGACCCCTCACTCACTGTCCTGCAGCACACAAACAAGGAGCTCCTTCCACAAGGCATGTGTGGGACTCCTAGCTCATGGCAATTCCTGTGTTCTGGACACAGATCTTATTTGTGTTTGGGATTATTCAATTAACTTGTTAATTGCAGAGAACAGAGGATTGCAGCATGCAGCCCCAAGTGCAGCCAGTGCAAAGACTGAACAGACTGTGCTGAGTTTGGGCTGGGACTCCCCCTGCCCTGGCTGTCAGCTCCATGGCAGTTGCAGCATTGGAGATGAGAATGCAAAGGAGCTCAGATGAAGCTGGAGGAGGCTGCTGGAGGGGGAGGATGTTTGTTATTAGGAATACCAGACTAATGGGAATGCATTTGTGGGGAGCGTGGTTCAACATGTGTCGTGTAGATGAAAGGGATGTTGAACAGCTGCTGCAGTCAATATTGGGAATATTGTGAGTATTGTCAGTCTTGCTGAGCTCCAGGGCTCTTGGGGAGAAGAGATGTGCTAGTGGGATCTGCAGAGCCTGTGCATGGTGTTTCTGGGATGCAAATTGCAGGAAATACTGAATGCTTGATACTGTTTGTACTGCTCACTGGTCACTAAAGAGAAGGATGTGCAGAAGTTGTAAAGGCAATGTTTAAATGTGAGTCCTGACTCCCTCTCTGTAAACTTGTAGAAACACATACTGTAGAAATGCAGCTGAGGTTTGAGTTAATTGAGGGAGGTTTGAGTTAATTGGGGGGCTGAGGCCTCTGCAGCCCCAAGATGTTGGTCAGGCAAGAGCCCCTCATTCATTTGCCATCAATCCATGGTGAAATTCCATCCAAGAGGAGAACTGGACATACAGAAATACAACAACATTTGATTCAGGTGAACTGAGATTGAAGGGAGCTCTTGCAGCACCTGAAGCCTGAGTGTGTAATGAAGCTGCATCAGGCTGCTTGTGCAGGGTGAGATGGGGCTGTCAGTTCTTCTCCTTCAAACTCAGAGGTACACCAAGTACACAGAGCCTTAAATGTGTGCAGGGATGATGTGGGGGATTCACAGACTGACAGACCTGAGGTGCTTCGTGCCCCAGAGCTCAAGGGAAAACCCCCAGGCTGTTTATTGAGTGTGATGTACCAGAGCTGCTTTGTAACTCACTGGATTTTTTCAAGATGATGTGCTGTGGGAATAGTAAGGTATTTCAGAAAGGTTTCTTGTACTTCAGTACAATCTGTCCCACCTCAGCTTTTACAGACTTTTATCTGGTCACTGCCTTACAGCCCATTAGTTCTTCAGAAAAGCTGATCCAGGTCTTGTCATCTTTGAGTTTTTGGGGTTTTTTCCCAGATGATTTTTCACAAGTCAGAAGTTGCTCTAAAATCTCTTTCTTGACTCATTATTTCCTGGCAATTCTAAGCTGGTTCTTTGTTTTCTATTCCAAGAGTCTGGAACACCATAATATTTCTCATTCACTTTTTGAGGAAGAGTTGTCTGGTTGTCACGTAAAAGTTTCAGTGCCCAGTTCCAAAAAGTCATAACAACTTTATTTAATGTTTTAGCATGCCAGTGTTTCACCTGAAACCATCTATGCAGTGTTTTTGCAGCAGTGATGGGATGGAGATTTTAGGGAAGTAAGGTGTGTAAGGATATATTGCCTCTCTTTCTACAACTGGCTTCTCTTAAAAGAAAATAATATTTCTTCACACAGTGCTGCTTTGTGCAGTTATCCCACAGGACCTGGAAGAATATATTTTTAATAAAATGTTTCAGAAGAGTGCCAAGTCATTGCTGCAAGCCAGCTCCTGTCTGAAGTTCTGTTTTCACCTGTTTGCTGCCCTCCTGAACTCCCTGGGATATTGAATAACTTCTTTTCTCTTTGGTTTAATTCTGTGGGAGTGGTGCCCAACACACTCCAAGTATCAACATCAGGACACAGGAATGAACCTGAAGCCCAGAATGTCCAAGACACACATTTTAATGAGCAAGGACATGTCCCTAAAACCCTTTCTGTGCTTCAGGCAGTTCTGGCCATTGCTGACCTGGAACACATCTCACTGCAAAGCCTTCAGTGGGCAGGCATGGGTCTCAGTGTGCACTCAATATCTGGATTAAATCAGCAACACTGGCTTGGTTCACCACCAAATCAAATACACTGTCCTGAATCCAAGGTGTTTCACCATGTTATTTTGTCAGTACAATAAAACTGCAGTTTTTTCTCATGGATCACCACAAGGGAAGAGGTGTAAATCTTTGCTGTAAAGAACATTGACAATATGGAAATGCTGCACAAGAAGAGCTTCCAGCTTCTTTTTCCCTGGGCTTTGGCTTTGAAACTCCAAATTATAAGATATTGAGAAGAATACTGGAACTTAAAAAAATTCCCATAGAAACAGACTGTCTTAAAAGCAAACCCAATACCAAATGTTGTGCCTCCCACAATCTCCTTTACAAACAAATCCTCTGGAAAAATCAAGAGAAAATCCTTTCCTCTATCCATTTCAGGCTCCAAACTGCACAACCCTTTTGCTCTTTATTTTGGTTAGCAGCTTGGACTCCCTCCCTGCATAACCAACCTGAACAAATATTGGGCCTTAGATCATTTCAAGGGAACAAATCCCAAACCAAGCAAAGAAACAATAGACAACAATGGATTTCCTCAAGGAAGAAAAGTAGGTAATTTATTATCTGCCTGAGGAGGAGAGCTAATCATTTATGGGTGCTTTTTTCATTAACCAAAGCAGAATTTATACAGAATTTTAAGTCAGGAAGGAAAAAAAGCAACTCCCTGCAGTAGTTTTGATTTGCCTTCAGCCCTGCTGTGCTGTGTACACAGTGCTCAGGGCAGATAACAGAGACAACCAACTACTGAGAAAGAGGATGGGGTTGCTTTTCTTTCCTTTTTTTTTTTTTTTTTTTTTTTTTTTTTTTTTTTTTTTTTTGCCAGAAGGGTTCTGTTGTAACTCATTTCAATGTATGTATTCAAGCAACATGAAATATAAGGTGTTTTCAGAACCAAAGGGAGTTTGGAGTTGTTTTTAAGGATGGGCTGTATAGTTTTCATGTGTGCAACTCTGAAACACATATTGTCCTTGTCTTGCTGAGTATTCACACAGAGCTTAGCCTGATAATCTTACTCCATTTAATGCCTTTATTCCTTCCATGTGCCAGAATGATCTCATTAGTGTATATATGGGCACCTGCTCCACATTATTTCTAATGGCCTTAATTAGGCTTATTTAAAACTTTAATTACTGTTTTGCAGGCTTTGTTTGGAATCAGATTCCTGACACGAATTTGTCAGAAATTGCAGACAAAGTTCCATGCACTGACTGCTGTGGCAGCTGTAAACAATATCCACTCCTCCCAACAACATTGCTCAAGTTGCAATACATTTGTTTCTCTGCCTGCCTTAGTGATTTGAGTGCTTCAAGTTCAAATTTTAAAGCAACCACCTCCTATTAAATTATGTTCATAAATTGGTGTAGTAGCTACCTTCTTAATGGTCAAAAAGTGCAGCCAAACCCAACAAACCTCTTCACTGAAGGACAATATATTCACATCAATAGAAACTGTTAGGGTTGAGCTACCAAGGTACAGCACCCTTTTAAATTGTGACCATTATTACTTTCTTCTGAATGTCACCATTTAGAGCTCAGTAATAGGTTACAGATATTTCAAATCCAAATGACTACTGGGTAAGCAAGTGATTTTACTGGACCCTGAGTCCATTTCACTTGGATATGGTTGCCAAATTCTGAGAGTAAAACTTGTAGCCAGGAATCTTTTTTTTGTTTGTCTGTTTCAGTTTCTTTTAAAGGTGTGCAACGTTTCAAAACACTGCAGAAAAGTTACTGCTGAGATATTTAATTTGCTTGGGAGTTCAAGGTACCCTGTGGCTGTACACATTTGGGGTGAGACATGGTCAGCACCAGCTTGGGGCAGCAGTAATCACTAATAATCACTAATAATCACTAATAATCACTAATAATCACTAGTGGAGGGCTGAGTGTGGCTGTATTTTGCTTTGCCTTGTGGTTTAGAATACCTTTAAAGTGATGATTTCCAGTAAAGAGCAGTTTCCCTGCAGCATGTGCTACATTCTGCATATATTTACTCCTGTTTGAGCCAAGGAGGAGTTAAACAGCCTTTTGTTCATGGCATAGGGTGATCCAGAGCTCTCTATTCCAGGATGGTGCCTCTCTCTCACTGTCTGATACCAAGAGTGCACAGTGTGCCTTTAGCTTAGAAATTAAAAATGCCTTTCCATTTTTATGTCATATCTGTGACTCTGGGTTTTGGATCTTTAAAGAATATATTTTATGTGATAGGATTTTTGTAACCTTGGATTACAGAGGATCCTTAAAAACCAATGTTTACTCTGTGCTTTGCAGCTAAAAATGCCCAGGTGACAACTGCTGCCAGCAGAGTCTTCCATCTTTAGGAAGTTTCACCTAATGCTGACAGCAATTAGTGTGGCTGTTAGGTTTGTGCCAGGACTTGGAGCTCCCAGACACATTCCAGCTTTTGTTTTCAAACAAAATTTCCAGGTTTTGTTGTTGTTGGTGTTTCTCTTGGGGCCCCCCAGCTGACCATGTATTTTCCATGGTGTTTGAGTGAGTAAAGGGGAGGTGGGAGCATTCTGCTGGTCAGTGCAGTGGGATCAGTGGAACAGATGGCAGCTCTCACTCCTTGGGCAGGTGAGACATTTCCCTGCCAATGGAACTGTTCCAGCTCAGCTCTGTGCCACTGCAGCACAATCCAGGGCAGGGAATTGCCACTCCTGTGTGTCCACCTGGGAGAACAGTCAGAGGGAATAACCAGCTCCTGCTCAGGAAACAAAGGGATCTGCCACAGAGGGAAGGACCTCAGCAAAAATAGCTGGAGCTATCAGAGCTGCTGAGAAACAGTCATGGACTACTTCTTGTAAGATTTGCACTGAGAGTTATTTAATTGTGCTGTGCTGAATTGCTGGCTTGATAAATTGATATAATTTCTCAATAATAATGTCTCACAGAAGATTCATCCTGTTTGGAGAAGAAAAAGTAAGATTTTGTGTAAATTTACTGGTTTTATGAACAGTATTTTCATTTGAAGTTCTCTCTGGTTTTATTTTAGATTTTCTGGAGTAACTACAGGTCTGTGTGGGTTTGTTTCCCACAAGATTAAGCACAGGGGCACTGCAGTTCAGCTCCCACCTGCTGAAGTTTAATCTTTAGCCACTTAGTTGTTCTGTGACATGCTTAGGACTACTAATGCCATAAAGCCACATGGCATCTCTTCAAATTAATTTGTACCCAGCTACCAGACTGCATCTGAAACACCAGGTCCAGGTCAGAGCTAGAAGCTGTTAATGTGACTAATTACTGCCTGGGGCTGGGCTCAGCTGAGGAGCTCCTGCTCACACCTGGTTTGCTCTTGGGAGTGGGAGCTGCTCCAAGCTGCTTTCCATGGCATTGCTTATTGAAACAAGCAGGGCCACAGCTCAGCAAATCTACAAACAGCTTGCAACACAAAAGGTCAGTGGGGTCCAAAATCCCAGTAGAGGGATTCCAGCTCAGGACTGGATGCTAGATGGGGATACATTCCAAGGGGTCCTGGATGGGTGTTCAAAGAGGGGCAGTTCTGTACAGGGAACACTCACAGTGAATTCCAGTGAAGGTTATGGTAGTAGCTATTGGGTTCTGATAATCAGAGTCTTAGAATAATCCATTTTTTAAAAAGTAGGCACATTATTATTAGCAGCAGTGGTACTGGGTACAAGGCATTGGGCACTGTGAGCTGCAGTGAGCTGATGTGTGCTGAACTGAATGCTTAGAGCTGCTGTGCAACTGAACCATTTCAAAATGTGCTTCATCCCCTTGTGCTGAAAATTCTGGTTATTTTGGGACTTGAGAGTGTCATTTAGTGTTCTGCCTGCAGATACTGGCATGGAAGTTCTGCCTGCCAGAGTGCTCAAATGAAAGCAAGTTTGAATGATTTTTTTTGCCCCTATTTAGAAGGATCTAACATGGGCTGGGCAGGACCCTGCTGGATGAGGAACCACATCATGTGTGACACAGAAGGGACAGTGCTGTTCCACCCAGCCTTGGGAAACAGCAAAGCAGAGCTCTTAGGGCAAGGATGGCAGCTAGTGCTTCCAGAAGGAATGAGGAAAATTAAAATGGACTTTTTAATGCTTCACCTCAGTTTGGGGAAGTATCTTGCTGTGCTCTTTTTGCTGTTTTATGGGGGTTTTGAGGTTTGGTTTGTGATTGGGTCTTTTTGTTAAGACACACCCTAAGACTGTTGTTAGTGGAAATACAGGGCTTGGTTTCTAAGAGAAACAGAGACCCTGCTAAACAGAGAATAAACTGGAGTCTTGTGCTGCTGTCCACTGCCACACTTCACTATTTGCACAGTCATGGTGAAATTTTGACAAGTACAGATTATATTACTGACAGATGGAATTGTTTCTGTTTAAGGACAGATGCTTTTTATACAGCTTTTATTTAAAACTGTGAATTTTTTTGAATGCTTGTTTATGGAAATTCAGAAAAGCAAATTACCACTTTGCTCATTAAAATGTGTTTTTCTCAGTCAAATCTATTTTTCAAGAACTCCATACACTTATGCAACATACCATGTAACTAAATTAATTACACAGCCAGCATTTTTATGATATTCAAACACCATTTGGGGAAAAGAAATGCTTCCTGCATAATTCCAAAAATGCTTGGGCATAAATCTCCCCATCCCTTCCAATAACAAAGCTATGGCAGCAGAACCTTGAATGAAGATGCATTTGTTTGTAATTGCTACAATAGGACAGCAGCAAGGTGTGAAGGGAGCTCACTCCAGCACTGAGATGTGGCCAGTGGGAGGATAAATAAAATACCAGTGTGGGTTTATCATGGTTGTTGTCTGGGCTTGGTCCCAAGGGGTGAATCCTGGTGGGTGTCAGCTCTCAGTGCCACAGCAGGAGGCAGCCAGTTCAAATGCAGCCTTGAAAGGGCTGGGCTGCAGCAGAGAGGAAAATTAGGTGAAGAGAACATTTCAGATAAACTGAAAGAAAATGATGTTTTTAATGTAGTTTTTTAAAACAATGTTGCTTTTAGTTTTCCTGAAAATTTATTTTTTAAGAATGACTTTCACTGCAGAGATATGTTCAGTTTTGGGGATGCAGCACTTTTCCATTGCAGGGGCTACTCAGGAAAAAAAGCATTTCTCTCTGGCTCTTACAATGGTATTAATGTCCAAAGTGTAATTCTGTCTCTGTGACATGTGCTGGGTAGCACAGTTATTTGTCCCCAGCCCTGTGGCAGAAGGAAGATGCTTTTAGCAATTTCAGCTGACATGAAATTCACCCATGAGAGGATCAGACTGAAAATGTGCTGGCAAAGGCCATTAGAATGGGAGGTGGCCAGGTCTTCTACTGCCTGTCTTGCTTTTGTATGATAAATGTGAATTTATATTGTTGGCTTTTTAAAAAATACAAACCACAAGCTTTGCCTGGCTAAGCTTAATTCCAGTGAGATGAGCCACCTCTGTCATTCAGAAAAAACCCCAAACCAATCCCCCCTCTGGATCTAAGCAGGGGCACCCAACCAAGGGCTTCTATTCCATTTAATTTCCCCCCAGGAGGCAAGGGAAGATCCCCAGAGCTGTGCCAGCAGAAAGGAGTGAGCTGTGCAGCAGGATCTCACCCCCTGTGCCTCTCCTGCCTCAGCAGAGCAAAAGCTAAATCTTGGGGCTGGAGCCTCAGGATGCAGCACCAGGGGCATTTGAAATAACTATTTGTGTTTGTGGTAGCACACAAATGTATAAATATATAAAAGATAAGGCATGCACACAACAGATAACCCCACAGACACTCAGGTCAGCTGGGCTGCCTGGAAGGCAAACATTTGCAGAGATATGTTTGTAGGGCCAGTGATTGCAGAAGAAAATGACATTTGGGTTTATGGTGTGAGAACTGGCATCCTCATGCCATTGCTCTGATTTTCTGGGTGTCAGAGGGTCTGGGGCTGGATCAGGTGCTGGAGCTGATGCAGCCTCAGCAGTTCATTGGTACAGATGAGCAAGATGAATAAGTATGAAGAAACACATGGCAGGGCATGACAATCATTGCAATAAAAGCTGAGACAGGGGATGGGTGACCATTTGATGTGTTTTCTGCAGGGGTTTGCCTTTCTTTTTCCCCCTTTCCCTTCCAGCTCTCTACTGCCTTACTCTTTTCAGGGAGAGAGCAGAGGACACACAGCTTTGTTAAAAAGTACATGGTGACCAGCAAGGCTGGGAACAGGATGAGCAAGGTGTCAGCTCCAGGCTGAGCCTTGGCCCTGAGCCAGGTTTTACTGCACAGGTGAGGCCTGTCCTGAGCCAGGTTTTAGTGCCCAGGTGAGCCTGCCCTGAGCCAGGTTTTACTGCACAGGTGATCCCTGTCCTGAGCCAGGTTTTACTGCACAGGTGAGCCCTGTCCTGAGCCAGGTTTTACTGCACAGGTGATCCCTGCCCTGAGCCAGGTTTTAGTGCCCAGGTGAGCCCTGTCCTGAGCCAGGTTTTAGTGCCCAGGTGAGCCCCTCTGCAGCAGCACAGGGGGATCCTGGTGTGTGATGAGCTCTCTCCTTCCTGCTTTAGCCAGCTCAGGGAGCACAGGGCAGCCTCTGGCTCCTGCAGGGTGCAGCTGTAAACTCATTTTGTGCCAGGGTTTCCCCATTGTTCAACTGCAGCCAGTCCCAGCTGAGCTCCTTGGGCCAGGCAGGCTGTGCAGGAGTCCAGGTGCCACACAGATGGTGAGTTTGATCCTTTTTTTATTATTTTAGTACTTTTATTGCCCTGATGGTATTTGGAGAGCTGTTGTCCTACCTCTGGCCTCAAAGGGGTGTTACTTTATCTCTTCTTTGAGGCTGGGAAGAGTGCAAAGTGAATGTGAAGTGCTTTTATTCCTGTGCCTTGGAGAGGAGATTCTAGAGCAGTTTTCCAGAGGGCTTTGCTGCCTTTAGCTCTTACTCCTTCTGTGGACTCTACTCAGGCTCTTTGTAGAGGATATACTTTGTTTTCTTTTGCATGTACACAGTGGGACTACTCCAATAAGGAGGCAGGAAAAATATTTTTAATTCCAGATTGAGGTATTTTTCATCCATGTTGAATACTGTGTCTTTTGTCTGAGAATCTGACTGATGTAGCCCTTCCTGCTTGGGAATATTAAATATACTTGGAAGTGGATAGGTTGTTATTGGCTGCAGTTATTCCTCATCATTGTCATTAGATTTGCTAGCTCTGAGATTTTCACTGAAGTCTGAGATGTTGGTCTTGCTCTTAAGGCTCTCAGATAATTTGATAATTGACTCATCTTCTCCATACCAGTTTGATTTAGAAATGCCAGAGTTGAAATTTCTTACATTTGAGAGGGCTTGTGAGCACCTGTGGCCTTTAGACAATTGCTGCTGGTCTCATGGACTTGTTTTCACTTTAGATACCATCAGCACATGTGAGGGGGATGTTTTTTGGTGTCTGTGTACAGGAATATCCCATGTGCCCAGAGCACAGGATGAGTGCTTGCAATGAACAACAGAAAGCAATAATTGCCAATGAAAATGTGCAGAACAAATGATGCTTGTCAATGTAACCCTGCCTAACATTCAGCTGTGTAGCCACCTCTTCCTCATCCTGGAGTAAAATCAGTGTACACAACACAGAGTCAGAAGCAGTGAGTTTAGTTACAAGGGTGAGGGGTCTCATGAGTAGCCTTTTCCTTGCAAGGAACAGCTCTGTGTCCCTTTTGACAGACAATATTTGCTCTCTAAAGAACAGATTGGAAAAACCTGTGTGCAACCCAGTGTCTTTGAAGTGCACAGCTCCAGTTTACTTTTTTTTCTTTTTGTTTGCAAGCTCAAAGACAAAATTCTAAATCATGCCGTAATTTCCTTTTTTGTTATATAGGAAAAAAGAGAATTGCTGAATTATTTTGGTGTTAGTTGAAGGAAGCAGGCAGCTATGGTCTGGGACAGAGCCCCAGCAGGTGTGAGCTGGCACATTTTGGGCAGGTGGGAGCAGAGGCTCCAGGCAGGCAGGAACCCCTGCCTTGCTGCAGAGTGCAGAGAGTTTTAATAAAAACCCCCTGCTCACTGCATTTCTGCAACTCTGCTCAACTTCCCCAGTTCCAAATATCCAGTGCTAGCTGCTATAGGAGGTAATTACATTGCTCTAAACTGGCTGAGCTTTGTTAAAGGCATATTTCCCTAAGGAGTAAAAAATAACACAGAATAAGAGCAGTACAAGGTGTGTGCCATGGGAGGCTGGTGCCTTTGAATTGCCCAAACTGGAGAGGCAATTTCTCTCTTCTCCTCCCTCATTAAGGGTTTCTCACCCAAGCCTTTTGGGAAGAAATTGGGTAAATTCATCTTTAGTTACACTAACCAGTTTATAATCAATATTGTTCTCCTTTGCTGCCTCTGTGCTCATGTTCAAGTTTGACTCCTTTGAGGATGCATTACTAGAAAAAAAATTAAAAAAAGATTGTAAATAAATCTCTACAGATAAAAGCCCCAAGCCTCTCTGGACACATACTTTTAAATCTATTTATTCCCTTTTTCCCCTCTGGTTTCATATTTAGCTGGGGCTAGCTGTGGTGTAAAGCAGAGCTCTGTATTTTTGTCTGGTAGGACATGAGAAAGGGCACAGTGCTCTGTGTTTCAGCAGCTGCTCTGAGGCCACGGTGCTAGCTGTGTTTATTTATTTATTGCTGCCTTGTTTTGCTTAGACTATTTTTTGCCCTGGTGGAAGTGCTGCTGCCATTGGTGGGCATGCTTTCCCTTCCCTACACCAACCAACAAATTGGCCCAAGGGAATTTCATGGGTTGCTTCCTTTTGGCCTCTGGATTATCCAGGTAAAAATCTTTTCCTGTGTGTCCCTTCCATCATCACCCAGCTCTGGACCCATTCTCCTGGCTCTGGAATAGCAGAAATTCTCTCTTGTGTTGGCTGAGGCCCCCAGCCACAGCCCTCAGAAATAATCTGCTTCCTCTCTAGCCCAGAGGCCACTGAAGAAATGAAATCTGGCAGAATGTTGGAAATGCATTGCAGTCAAGGAACAGCTGTAGGTTCTTGTAGACAACAACTGGGGTTTCTAATGCTTCCTTAATTTTCTCTTACACATAACTGAAGTTATGATTAATCCAATGAAATATTCAAAATTGCCCAAGTAAATCTGACTTTCATAAAGAGGATTTATCTGAAAGCCTCATAAAGCATTCTGACAACTTGCTTTTGGGATGCAGATAAGCATCACGTGTTGTAATCTTCCCATCTCTGGTTTCCAGGCTGGAGGAAGAATTTTCATCTGCTGGAAATCAGCATCTTTCTCTGCAGGGCCTTATTCATACCAAGAGCAACTGTATTTCCTTCAAACAGTAACACAGATGGGTTTCTTGCCTGTGGATTAAGAAAAATCTGGAGCTGAAGAGCAGCTTCTCTGTCTCCCAGTTGTGCACTTGGCCTGAAAAGCAGTTTTTTCCCTGTCCTTTTCCTGAGCTGCTCAGGTGCTCTGTGCTGTGATGGGCTTTCCCTGCAGGATTGGGGCTGTGAAATGCTGGTGTCTCCATCCCAGCTGCTCAGGTAAAACAAATGATAAAACACATGGCACGAGTACAACAATAAATGCTGAAAGCCACACAAGTGTGGCAGGGGGAAAGAGACCAGGAACTGCAGCAATGCTCAGATGGGCAAAGTCCCCCAGCTTTGGGTGACTCTGCTTTTGGGGCTTGTGGCACCCCCTGGCACTGGGCATCCAGTTTTGGGGACAAAAACACCAGCTAGGAATATTTATTTTTTATACTATGAATGAATGCTAAGTTTTAAAGAGTGGGCATAATGGGTCCTGAAATTGCTCCTGGGTCTTGCAGCCATGTCTTGGTTCTGGGTTCTGTTGGCACAGCAAGGGCTCCCCTCCCCCTGGCCATGGGTTTTTAGTCAGTTCAGTCTCTGGGGCTCTGCTGCCCCTGGGCTTGTTCACATCAGCTTTGGTGCTGAAACACTTTGATTTTTAAAGTGGACAAGCACTCACATAAACATTTCAGAGACAATAGAATCTGAGGCTGGAGATACATTCCTGTCACCTTACTCACATGAAGGGAATTTTGGTGTGAGAAGAGGAAAAACTTGTGATCAGGCAACTGCAGTTACAGTAATGGCAGAGGAAAACAGAAAATCACTGTCAGCTTGATTGTTTTGGGAGTCCTTGTCCTGCCCAATGGTGCCTCTGGATGACAGCCTTTATTTCAGGACAGCATACCTGGCTCAATTAAACTAAAATATAGAAGTGTTATAATTAGGGAAAGTTTGTGTGCAATTTTTACTTACTGTATTATTCCAAGGAAAAGGACTACAAAAAATAATTTATCAGTGCAGCAATTGAACTGAGTGCAAGCACCTCCAGCTATTGTCAAAATGGCTTTTGCATGAAGGATCACAAATGTCAGGGAAATTTGTTTAACTTGGTTCCTACCAACCTGAAAGAGACATGAAAAGGGATGAGGTTTCAGTAACTCGAGGTTGCTCCTGTCAGTAATGAATGAAGCCCTGCAAGCAGCAGCAGAGAGGAGAGCAGGAGGCATTTGGTGCCTCCCCCTTTGCTCTGTCTGTCTGTCTGTCTGTCTGTCTGTTGGTTTGATTGCTGGCCCTGTGCTGTTGCCAGAGCTGAGTTTGTGTGCTCAGGTGGGTGTGTGAGTGGGAGGGGTGGGCAGGGCCAGCCTGGCTGTGTCCCTGTCCCTGTCCCCTCAGTGCAGGCACTCTGCTCACCCTGTGCTGCCTCTCCCTGCAGGGCAGAGCCTGGCATGATGGCACTGGTGGCCAGATGGCCAAGCACAGAGCCCCCCTGCCAGCCTGGCCCCTGCAGGGCTGCCCTGAGGCTGCCCAGGGAGGTGGCACTGCAGGGACCCTGCTCAGCCTTGGCCTCACTGCCCCATCCCAGCCCTCAGCCCAGCAGAGGCTTTTCCTGCCCTGACATTGGCTGCAGTTGCTTTGGAAAGGAGGGACCTTGAGGCTGCTGCCAAATTCCTTCCCTTTCCAAGGGAGCTTTGCACATGTTAATGACAGCATTTCTGCAAAATCCTTGAGCTATTATTTCAGGGATGTTCTTACTTTAAAAGAGAAAGGAGTAGCTGTGGCTCAACCACAAAACCAAAGATGTTTGCATAAAAAAAAGATAGATTTTCTGCAATCCCTATCCATTCAATGAGCATACAGTGTGTTTTCTAGTCTGTTTGCTTGGCTGGTGATGTGTGATGGAAGCTGAAGCTGTAAATGAAATTTATTCCTAAAAGAGTAGGTGACAAGGCAGGGTGAGATTTAATTCCCATTGCATCAATCACTTCATTTGCTCATGTCTCTTTGCACTTGATTGGACATACTGATATTTTAAATGCATTACAAATTTAATCAAAAGCATTAAATAAGACACACAACATTGAAATTGCATCCAGGAAAACATCTGGGACTAGGGTGGGGGAATCATTCTTGCATAAAAAAATAAAGATTCTCTACTTTGCTAAAAGAATAGAGTAAAGGAAGAAAACATTGAAAACTCCAATCTCCATGAGTAAAGCTGGAAGGAAAGTGGCCTGAAGGACTAAAGGGACAGATGTGCCACCTTCCATCATGCAGACAGGACACAGAGCTGTGTTTTGTGAGCAAACCTGCCAAATGAGCAGCTGCAGATGCAAGAGCACTGCTGTGTGGATGAGCAGGGTCCCAGCAGCTGGGCTCAGCTGGGTGCCTGCACATCTGGTTTGTCTCTGCCTGTGAGCTGGCTTTGTGCTCCCTGGGTGCTGAGCAGCCTGCACTGCAAACACCTTCCAAATCCTGAGATGGTGATTGAAATTCACTCCCTAACAGTCTCCAAATGGGACCATGTGAAACCATGGCTGCTGTTTGCATTGTGCCAGGACAGTGAGTACCACCCCATTTGGTTGGGCAGGTTTCTGTTCATTCTCCTGCTTGGAGGAGATTTTTAGAGGAGGAAGTTGACTTTTAAAGCAGGAGAAGTCAGGAGCTGTCCTTGTATGTACTTCAGAGAGTTGAACAATGAAAAATGGGTTCATTGAGGTCTGGGGAAGGAGCTGGTTAAAGTTCTGCCTTTGTCTAAGAGTGGGGAATGTGTTCTACAACTCATTGTTCCCCATTTGATCTAACAAATCCATCACAGCCATCTCCAAGTTATTTCCTTTTGCTTTTGGACTAGAGGCTGTTCTAAAGCTGATACTGAGCTGTCACAGAGAGTTTCTGGGTGGTGTTTGGGGTGATAGCAGAGCCCCCAAGGCCTGCCTGTCTCTGGACATGTGAGTGAGCATCTCGTTGCATTTTTTGCTTTTGTTGTAGTTTAGCCAAATTAGGAACCCATGGAGTGTCTCCTGCCTGCACATGTGGTTTAAATTCAGTTTTTTGCCTGTTTTAATGACAATCCTGCAGAGTTTTTCTGACAAGATCCCTGCTTCATCTGCTGAACAAGATAGATGGCACTCATTTAATTCCCTCCATTTAAAAATTCAATAATCTTCATTGCTTGGCATGAGGCTCTTGCACCCCATTACTAAAACCCTGAAGAAAGAAATAATTATTTTTTAGGTTTTTTTGGCAGTGCCTGTCACCAAGTTTTTGAAGTTGCCCAGGTTTTCTTCTCTCTTCACACCAAGCCCAAGCAGTGACCATTGTACATCCAGAACAGAATGAAGCCTGTGGCTTCAGTGAGTTGAAATAACCCATTTGTTTTTAGAAACCATTTGATTTTGTAGTTTCAGAGCCCAGGTCCTCATGTGGGTTGCAGCCAGGATTTCTGCAGAATCTCACACTTTACATACAGAAACCCCAAGCACAGTGTTGGTAAAATGTGTGTTTTTCATGCTCAGAGCCATTGATGGGCAGGCTTAAAATCCAGGTTTTGCTCAACCTCCACTGGTGTTTTCTTCCTGTACAACTCTAATTTGGACCCAGCCAAGCAACATTGTGCCAAATAGATGAATGTTTTCTGGAGCTTTTTTCATTTTTTCACTCAAATCCAAGCTGACACATCCTCTCTCCACCTTTTCCCTTAGCACCCAAAGGCTGCATTGGTGCCCCCTGCAGAGCTCAGCAATATTTCATTGCAGAAAGCAGATGTGCAGACACATCCAGCCTGGGGCATGCCCTGAGCATGCACAACTGGAGTCCTTCAGTTTTTAATGAGTTTCCTGGACTTCAAACAAGGCCTTAGAAATAGGAAGTGTTATGCAATCTTAATAACAGCTCCTGTTACCAATTTGCTCACAACAAACCAGTCAGCATGACTGAAATTCCTGGGTGTACTGTGCTTATTAAAAATTAGTGTTCTCTGACTTGCTGCTGCCCTTCCAGTGTAAATAGATTGAAAAGGGAAAAAAGAGAAACAAGTAATGCTTTTGCTCTTTAAACTTGATTTTCTTCAATTTTCCCCATAACTTAATGGCTCATATATTGTGGAAAAAGTTGTAGTTGTACTTGGCTTCTTATTGCATCCCTATAAGAGATCACTTTGTTTTAAGTGATGTAGACTCAACATAAAATGACAGATTCATGGAGTTGCCTCTGTGGATAACCCAGGGATAAAATCTGTGCAATCTCCTGTCTACAGGCACCAGTCTGCAGCACTTGGTTTCATTCTGAGGATGCAGATGCACTTCCCCAATAAATCAGCCACTGAGATCAAGTTTTTTTTCTCCTGGAACAAACTTGTGAATGAGCCAGAACAGGCCTCAGGCACAGACCTGCCTGGAGCAGAGAGCTGGGAAATGAAATATTGGCTGTCCCAGCAGTGACAGGGGCTGGCTTTGGCTTGGTGCTCCTGCTCAGTGCTCCTGAGCTGCTCCCTGTTCTACTGCCCCACAGGAAATAGAGAAATAATAGAGAAATAATAGAGAAATAATAGAGAAATAATAGAGAAATAATAGAGAAATAATAGAGAAATAATAGAGAAATAATAGAAATAAATATAGAAATATATGTTTATATAAATATATATAAATAAATATATTTATTTTTATATGTTTATATACAAATATATATATTTATATATATAAACATTTATATATGTTTATATAATATAGCAATATTATAGAAATATAGACATATAGAAATAATAGAGAAATATAGAAATAAATATAGAAATATATGTTTATATAAATATAGAAATGTATTTAACCTGGATGAAAAGAGCAGTGGAAGGAGTTGATTGGGTTTGTAGCTCTTTAGGCAGGTGAGTTCCAGCTCAGGCTGTCCCCCAGGCTGGGGACTGTCCTGAGAGCCCATTCCCAGTGGCACATTCCCTGCAGTGAGAGAGGTGAGGCACCCCCAGGGCAAGGTGTTCCCAGCAGGACAGGGACTGAGCCTGTCCTGTGCAGTCTGGCTCCAGCCTTGGCAGCTGCTCCTTTGGAGAGCTGCTGGGCTAGGCTTGGCTCACAGGCTGTCAGCAAAGTCTGGGTTTAGCCCTGAGCACTGCATGCTCAGTGCTGGACTTTGCTTTCTTCACTTCTCCAGTTCCCATGGGCTAGCACAGTTTTTGTGTTTTCCTCCATCCTCTGTTTAGTGGGGATGTTCTGGGTCTTTTCCTGAACTTCCCTGCTGTAAGTTCCAGGCAGCCTTAGGAGACTTGGATGTGGCTGGTTTTCCAGAAATTAATCATGTTAACATGCTCAGCTTTCTAAATTCCTTTGCAGCAATCTTATTTTCCCCAAGTGTCAAACTCAGTGAGGCATCTCTGAACAGCAGCAGGTGTAAAATAATTTCTGCAGTGGGGCCCTGGGCCAGGTGAGAGCTCTCACCTGTCAGACCTGGCAGCAGTCCCTGCAAATGGAGATGAGAAGTATCAGCCTCAGGATGCAGGGTGGCAGAGCAAGGAGCAGTGTTTGATAAACACTTCTGAGATGTCTGAAAGGCAGTGCTTGTGGCACTGGCAATGTGTTTGCACTACACACTGGCTCTGGGCTTTTTTTTTTTTTTTTTATTTTATAGACCGTATTTTGCTCTGAGTTTTGCTGAACATCTCCCATCTGTTGCAAGGCAGTTGGGGCATGGCTCTCTTGTTTTAGGCACAGCCTGTTCATGAATCAAAATCAGGAAATGGAGCTCCTGTCACAGAGCCCCAGCACTTGTGTCAGGGGTTCATGACATGCTCAACCAATGTACAGGAACATTTTGTCCATCCCTCCCCCCTAGGTGATGACAGGTCTCAGGGATTAAAAGTTAATACAAGGTGTATAATTCCATTTCCAGCCTTTCCTTTCTTTTCCTTTCCATTTCCCAGTCTTTCAGTCTTTCTAGTCTTTCCTCCAATAATAATAATAATAACAATAATAATAATAAACTGATTATTCTTCTAATTTTAAGCTCCTTGGCTTATTTCTGAGTGGTGCTGAATACCCACTGCTCCCAGGGAAATCTGAGTTGTGCCCCCCCCATTGCCTCTGCCCCAAATGTCTGTTGTGTATTAACCCAAAATCACAACAGCAAGTGTGGTGAGCTGGTCTACTCATTTGATTCCAGTTAGGATCATGTGATTTATTTTTATGACTTATTATTTAATGCAGCTTCTCTGTTAGGTAGCTGAACCCCCATCACTGTCTATGCAGGTCAGGAAAATGATAATAACTATTCTTGTTCAGTTCCTGGGTGTTTCAGAATTGCCATGAGCAGATGCATGAGCAGAGGAGCAGACTACAATTTCAATTCCAAAGGCTTGACTTTATCTCTTCCAGAACTTTGAATTTTGGAGTTTAGCTTTGCCTTAGAATGCTGCAGACCTGGTTCCACATGTGTCATGCATGCCCATTTTACTGTTTAAACCTGGTCCAAGTCTGGGGCAGTTTCAGAGGCAGATAAAACCAGCCAAGTTGTGCACAGATTTAATTTTCCTTGCTCAGGCAAATTCTCTGTGTGCATTATTGCTGCTGAGACACTCTGCTGTGGGGTTCTGGAAAATCACCACAAGAGTCAACTGAACTCTTGACTTTATTCCTTTGTAGGTAGTACTAATGTATGTGATAATTCACAGTTTACTGTGCACATGAGAAAGTCAAGTATTTTTCAGCTGGTACATAGAAATGATCTTTGTTGCATGTGGAGTTTGAGAGTTTAGATAACTAATGAAAAATCATTTCTGTGAAGGGAAATGAGAGTATCCTTTCAAATAACAGCTGAGGAAAGGCTGGACACTGATGTGTCATGTTATTTGATGACAGATCATTTTTAAGGTTTTGGGGTTTTTCAGTCATCTTTTAAGACCCCTCATATTTTTCCTCTAATTGAATCAACTGCTGAAAGTGTCATAGTCTGCAAGGTGACTGCAGGGAAAATTCCAGGAGTTCTCACTTTTTTCCAAGTCTGGCCAACTTTATTTTCTTCCCCAGGGTGGAGAACAGGGTATGTTGAATTGGAGCAAGGAGAAGTGGCAGCCTCTGCCAGGCTGGTCCCAGGGATGCTCTGAGGGATGCACAGGCTGGTCCAGGGATGCTCTGAGGGATGCCCAGGCTGGTCCAGGGATGCTCTGAGGGATGCACAGGCTGGTCCCAGGGATGCTCTGAGGGATGCCCAGGCTGGTCCAGGGATGCTCTGAGGGATGCACAGGCTGGTCCAGGGATGCTCTGAGGGATACACAGGCTGGTCCAGGGATGCTCTCAGGGATGCACAGGCTGGTCCAGGGATGCTCTGAGGGATGCCCAGGCTGGTCCAGGGATGCTCTGAGGGATGCCCAGGCTGGTCCAGGGATGCTCTGAGGGATGCCCAGGCTGGTCCCAGGGATGCTCTCAGGGATGCACAGGCTGGTCCCAGGGATGCTCTGAGGGATGCACAGGTTGGTTCAGGGATGCTCTCAGGGATGCACAGGCTGGTCCCAGGGATGCTCTGAGGGATGCCCAGGCTGGTCCCAGGGATGCTCTGAGGGATGCACAGGTTGGTCCCAGGGATGCTCTGAGGGATGCCCAGGCTGGTCCCAGGGATGCTCTGAGGGATGCACAGGCTGGTCCCAGGGATGCTCTGAGGGATGCACAGGTTGGTCCAGGGATGCAGGCTGGTCCCAGGGATGCCCAGGCTGGTCCCAGGGATGCTCTGAGGGATGCCCAGGCTGGTCCCAGGGATGCTCTGAGGGATGCACAGGCTGGTCCAGGGATGCTCTGAGGGATGCACAGGCAGGGATGGATGCCCAGGCCCAGGGATGCTCTGAGGGATGCACAGGCTGGTCCAGGGATGCTCTGAGGGATGCACAGGCTGGTCCAGGGATGCTCTGAGGGATGCACAGGCTGGTCCCAGGGATGCTCTGAGGGATGCCCAGGCTGGTCCCAGGGATGCTCTGAGGGATGCACAGGCTGGTCCCAGGGATGCTCTGAGGGATGCCCAGGCTGGTCCCAGGGATGCTCTGAGGGATGCCCAGGCTGGTCCCAGGGATGCTCTGAGGGATGCACAGGCTGGTCCCAGGGATGCTCTGAGGGATGCCCAGGCTGGTCCCAGGGATGCTCTGAGGATGCCCATGGTCCCAGGGACAGGGGCTGGTCCCAGGGATGCTCTGAGGGATGCACAGGCTGGTCCAGGGATGCTCTGAGGGATGCACAGGCTGGTCCCAGGGATGCTCTCAGGGATGCCCAGGCTGGTCCAGGGATGCTGTCAGGGCTGGATGCACTGCCAGGTGTGTGCCCTGGCACACCTGGTGTGCTGGTGATGGGAGCTGGGAGCTGCTCAGTGCCTGGGTCAGCTGGTTCCACCTGCCTTTGGAGGTAAAGCCATCCTCTCCTGCCTGCTGGCACTTGTTAGCTGCTTCTGTTGGATCTGCTCTCTGTGCTGCTGTTTTTGTGATTGTTGTTTGTACTGTTGTACAGTGCCAACTGGATTAAAGGTCAGGTTTGGCACTCTCTTCCCATAAACTCTGCAGTAAGCCTTCCTGATACCCCAGGGATTGTGTGGATGGAACTAGTGGGAGAATTGGCTCCTGTACTCTTGCTCAACACAAGTCCAAAGGGCAAAGTGCACCTGAAGATCCATGTTATCTCAGAAATGCAAATAAAGGAGCTGGGAGTCACGAGGCTGGTTGAGGGATGATGGCTCAGCACCTTGGGCACTCCCAGGGCTGTGCAGATCCCAAGGGAACCTTCAGGTATTTGGGATATCCTGAATTCCCCAATTCAGTGGGCTCTGCAGTGAGTGGGAGCACAGCTGCACGAGTTTCACTGAGACATTTCCTGCCCTCCAGGCTGGAGGGGCAGCTGAGACATGCTGTGTTTGTACCCCCATTTGCTATGCTAATCACCCCCTCTTTGCCCATGAAGGAGTTCTTTTGGCTGCCAACTTTTGGATTGCAAACTGTGCTGGCACTACCCCCCAGCCCAGCCTGGTTACAGGGAGCACAGAGCTCTGCCTTAGAGCCAGCCTTGTGCTGCAAACCTGCTCCTAAGGAAGGGTTATGGGCCTCAAGGAAGGGAAAAGGGATTTTTTTATTGGTGTTTTTCTCTTGGTGTTCTGCAGTTGTCCTTCCTGCGCCTTTGTGATGGTGCACTTCAGCTCAGGAGGGGTCTCAGCTGGGGGAGGGAATCCAAAAGGTCACTGCAAGGGACAGAGAGGCAGTTCCCTTCCCGCTGTGGTTTGTGTGTGTTGGTGTCTCTCTTCAACACAAGTGATGAATGTGAAAGCAGCAAGGAGTGAGGAGATAAAAGCTGGGTGGTGCTGGACCTTTCCCACTCTGCACAGAACAGATTGTCAGGGTAGTTTTAATTGCACAATTACAGTTCAAAGCCTCCATTCTCACCCCTTCCCCCTCCTTAGCTGCTGCCATTGTTCTGATTCCCAGATCACCAGTAAAATCATCCTGTTTGTCATGGCAGGGCCCCAGCAAAGGGCAAGGTGGCACCACTGTGTGTGCACAAATGTCCCTTGGCTTTCCTCAGGCTGCTGTTGGGATGCTAACCAGATCTATGAGGGCAGTGCAAAGGAGTGACAGAGGAAATGGTTTGCTGACACCTCTGGGCTGGATCTTTATGCAAGAGCTTTTCTCTCCTGCTCACCTATTGAGATTTGCTGTCTGCTGTGCCTCAGCACAAAGGATACCAAGGAGGTTCTTGTTTTACCCAACTGAGTCACAATCAGTGTGGTTTGGCCACCATCAATTTAGGTCTGCATTATCCCAACGTGCCTGGCTTTTCACTCAGCTCCCTTGTTGTGTGGTTTGAGTGGTGAGCAAAGAGCCCTGGTGTGTTTGTACCATCCCCCTTTGCAGCACCATCCCCTGCTTTTCTCTAAAGAGCACACCTGGAAGGAACAATCCCTTTTGCCACGTGCAGAGATTTTAGATCCATTTCCCAAGAGCAGGAGCTGAGGGGTTTTGTCTTCTTGAAGAGCTGATTGCAGCTCCCAAGGCTGGTTGTATGGAATATTTAATGTCACCTTGTACAGCTGTTGGCTGTTTATACAAGGAAATTGAACTGTGTCGTTTAAGTCAAAATGTGCCAAGCTGAGCCCAAATCTGTTCAGAACTTGCAGCTCCAAAGCTTCTTGTCTCAGGGCTGTCCTCAGGCACAAGCCATGAAGTTCAGTCCTGTAGCTTGCACTGATGATATATGCAGGGCAATTCTAAACACAAAAAGGGGGTAAAGTTTTGGCAAATAGGTTCAGTTCCACTCTACAGTTCTGACAAAGAAAAATCAGCCCTTAATTTCTCTTGGATTTGAGTAGGGGGCTTTGCTAGTTAGGGAAGACACAGAGAAAGAGCCAGGAGTCTGGATAAAATTGCCTTTTAGGCATCATTCACCACTGGCTTTTTAAAGATGGGTTTTAAATACTCTGAGGTTTATTCAAAATAATGGACAGCTTGAGTCTCTGTATTCTTACTGGTCCAAGAACAGGACATTTCAATCTCAGACAGTACAGATTACATAATATCTTTGATTGAAACAAGAATTTTAATCTCATCTTTATATAATCATACATCCAGGAGTGGCACCTCTGGGCCCTTGAGCTTGACCTTTATAAAATATTCTTGTTCCAATAAGAAATATCACACGATCTACCTTGCCCACTGAAATGCATGTTGGAAAGGATGGATTAGTGGCTGTTTTGGTGCCTTTTTACTGTCATTATCCTCAGTCTCACTCAACTTAGGCAATTGCTTGCAAAGTTATAAACCTGTGCTTTTTATATGCCAAACTCAATCATCATCTCTTTTTTCCTCTATGCCTGAGTCACACTTTCAAAAGTACAGTTTACACAGTGCCAGAGTGTTGTATTCATGTATCCATTTATTCTGGCTCCTTTCAGTTATCCCTTCCTGGATAAATTCTTGGTAAATATTTATATTTATATTTATATTTATATTTATATTTATATTTATATTTATATTTATATTTATATATTTAAGAAATTATCAAGGGGTCATCCTCCCAGCTGGATTTTTCCCAACTCTCATGAGTTTGTGTTGCTTTTTTGAGCATTTCAGTATCTCCCTTTGTCTTCATCAATCCATTCTGTGCATTCAAGACAATTCTGGGCACGGTTTTGGCAGGGCTTGGGTTCAGACCTGGGGAACATTGTTCATTTTTTTGTCTGCATCATGTTCTAACATCCCAGAGCACTTGGTTCCCCCTTGGCAGCAATGTTTGCCATGTGAAGAGGCACTGGTTCAATTCTTGGGGGAGAGGTCATTGCTTCAGTGAGATTCCTATGTATGGCCTGATTGTATTTTTTCTGTTTTGGTTAAAAATTTCCCCTTAAAATGTAAGTACAAAATGCCATCAGAGACCACAGTAAGCATTGCACTGTGTTATTAGCTCTTACAGCACCAAACCCCAATGGAATAGAGGCAGCACAGAAAGGGAACAGCTTCAGAATTTTCATCTGTGCTTCTTGTTTCTGTGACTGACCAGCAGGACCACAAGAAAATCCTTTAACCTTTATGGCTGCAGTGACAAGACAATTTTAATACTCCTGTTGAACTTGATTTGGCTTCATAAATTCCTGTAAATGGTCAGTTTATTTACATGTGAGCCATCACTGAAGCAAGGCCTGCTCTTGCTGCTGTGTTTTCCGGTGCTGAGATGAATGCTGGTAGAACAAAAAAGAGGAATCCAGGAGAAACCTGGAAGAATATTTGGCCCATTGTGGGTGGGGAGTGGCAGCTGTGGGGCTGTGCCCTCCCAAGGCACAGGAGCAGAGTCCAGGTGCAGCACTGCTGGCCAGACACAGGTATCTGATTTTACCCTCTAGGCTTGGCTGAGATATGGGCTGGCAGTGCCCAAGGGGTGTGACAGTGCAGGTGTGCCAGGATGCACAAACTCAGTGTGACTGCACGGCCTCAATGAGATTGGGAACAAGCATTACATGGCCTTGGTTTTGTTTTCTTTCATTTATGTCCAAGTTCTTAGTTTTTCAATCCTTAATAGTGCATTATTCTGAACAGCTGCAATGCTAGAGCTTAGAGAGATGCTACTCTAGAAGTTTGAAAACAGGCACAATATTTATTATTACAATATATTTGTAGTATGGAAATGAATGGGCCTGTAGAACTTCTGGATGAAGAAATCAAAAATTTTACCTTGAGAAAACAACTGAGGGAACAGTAAGGGAATAATGGAGGGAACAATAAGGGAAGTGATGTTTGTTTGTTTTGGTTATTTTGTTTTGTTTTTTGTTGTGTAAACTGTCTTCTAAAAAGGCAAAATTATAAATTAGCTCAGGCTCCAAAGGATACATGGGAGAGTTGGAGTCTCTGCAGAAAAGAGGGAGCTGCTTGTCATCTGTCAGGACTAATCTTCAAATGTCTGAGAAAATACAATCAAGATGAATTCCTTATTCTGTTTCCTACCAGCCTTGTCTATTTATCTGATGGGAAGGCTGCAAGGATGTTATTCCATACAAGGAAGGGGGGTTCTTGCTCCAAATATTTAAAGCCACACAAAAAGCCAGTGGTGGCTTCAGTGGTCTAGATCATGAGGATGAGGGTTGCAGCAACTCCAGGAACATGTTTGTGATCCTCAAAGTGCTGTGATGACACTGAAAATATTACCCCAGAGCTAAGTCATGATAGAAAACATTACTAGAGTATCTTATGAAGTTGTATTTTTTTAATTTGCAGTTCTTTCTTAAAAAAAAAAATTTGATACTGCAGTTTCTCACTGGAATATAACTAAAATGGAAAAAAGGGTTGTATTATATAATGACTATCTGCCTCCTTCTGCAAGTGAAAAGTTATCAGTGTGCTTTTTTAAAAATTAAGTTGTTCTAACCCTTATCCTGTGACTTTAGAGTTGATTTCTATTCAGAGTACCTCACTTGTGCAGTGAGTAACTTCCATTTCTTGTGAGTTTGCAAACATGAATGCCCTCATTATGTTGGGATTACATACCAGAAGGTCCAGCCACAGCTATTCAGTAAGGCAGAGCAAATGGCTCCATTTCTGTACCTGTGCAGCTTCATCAGTGCTCAGCAGTTCTGCAAATGCATTGAAATCTAACTGGAGTCAAGGTTAGGTAAATTGAAGCTTATTTTAAAATCAGGAGTATTTTTCAGGCCATCCCAAACCTCAGCCCTCAGTGCTATGAGCTGTCACACTTGGAGCATTTCTTCTGCTGAGCACAATGTGAATTATTCCTGCTCCATTCCCCTCTGAGGCATTCCTGCCTGCATTCCCTGCAGTTCCAAGGGCAGTGAGTGGTGTGGGAAATGCAGGAGCAGGGGCTGCAGCTCTGGGGCAGGTTTGGGCTGCAGGTACCAAACCAGGCAGAGAGGGGTGGGTGTGTTTGTCCAAGCTGCAGTGCCAGCTGTGTGCAAATACAGAAATACCTCAGACTGCAAAGCAGACAGCAGCCCATGGTGACTTGGTGTGTTCTGACCTTTGTGGCCATTCCAAACTGGGGCAGGGATGCCCTGCTTGGGTCTCAGCACAGGGCAGAGGCTCCTGGCACAGGGAGCAAGGCTCATGGCACAGAGTAAAAGTGGGATCTGGTGCCAGGAACTGCAGCTGGAGCACTACAAACACACCTTGCTTCCCTCTTCCTCCCAGTCCCTTTGCTCTCACACAACTGCTGCTCAGGATTTCACTTCCAAATCAGTATTTGCCACTTGTACCCAGAAATACAAATAGGCAGAGAAGAATTTGCCTGAGTAAGGAGCACTCCTATTGACAATTCTGTGGCTAGATTAAGGGGTAAGTGACAGCAGTGATGAATAAATAAATAGTGCCTGGGCCTGCCAAAACCCAGCATTAGAAAGTATAAAGCAAGAACATCTCCCAGTGGCAATTGCCTGTTCTTTAGGTTCTCAGGGCAGTTTCTAGCAGCAGCTCCCACTTTTGCTGTGGTTTCAGCCCCGAGCTGCTGCTGCTGCTCTCCTGCACCTTCTGCTCCCTGTGCTGCCCCTCTGCCCATCTCCTGCCTTGTGCCTTTGGCATGTTTCCTTCTAGAAGGAGAGCTGCTCCCCTAATTCACCCCACAGCTTTCTCCTTGCATCATTGGCCACTCAGACATATTTTTTTCTATTAAAAAAAAAAATATATATATATATAAATATATATATATATAGCAGAGGTGTATGCAATCTGTGCTGCTACCAGATGAAATGACTTTTGCTGGGACTATCTAAAGTCACTTTTCACACTTATTTTCCTTCCAGGCATTGTGAGAACTCCTCCTGGTCGTTGATGCTGTTCTAGGAAGCTCCCAGGTGACCCAGGTACAATTGTGGCCCCCAGAGCCAGCCCTGGTGGGGTCTGTGCTGGGACACCTGGGAGCTGGAATGTGCCTCGTGGGCTGCACAAAGTATTGTACAGCTCCATGAAAGGTGAGGGAATGCAGAGCTGTAAGGTTATTTTAGGGAGAAGCCAAGAAAAATCATGGCTGTGACTTCTCAGCGAGCAGGGAATTGAATTCATGTTTTAAAGAGTGTTTGAAAACAAACCCCCTGATGCTCCCTGCTTCCTCATTCATTTTCCATGCCATCTAACTCACCTTTGGTGCACTCAGTTAAGGGTTTTCACAAAGTCAGGTATTCCTGTGTGTACACACACCCATTTACATTTGAGGTACCATTTCCCTGCAGTGACTTGGAATTCCTGCACGAGGCAAAGTGCAGAGCTGACCCCAACTCTGGCTGCAGGAGAGCAAGAGCCCCATGGCTGCTCTGTGCTTGGATGGATTTGCTGGAAGGAGTTTAGTAACATAATGATGCTGCTGCTGCTGCTGTCATTGCTTGGGTTATCTGTCATCTGGCTGATTGGAACAAATTCCCAAAAGAGCTCTGGCATTCCAGTCCATTTCCTGCTCAAACAGGGTCATTCCTTGTGTCATTTTCCTTGTCCTGTGGGGAAGGACATGCCTGTCACTGCTCATCCCATGCAGGTTCTGCAATCCCAGTCCCATTTCCCCCCTCCCTGATTCCCTTTTATCACTCTCTGGGAGGTGCCAGTGCTTGGCCTTTCTTACCACACAAGCTGTGCTACAAACACATCCCAAAATGTCAGGAATTCAAGTGGAGGGTTTGGGAGGGTGCAGAGGAGCCCTGTGCCATGTTCACCACCCCAGAGCTGATGGCCTTGACTGCTGCTATAATTTTGTTGCAGCCCAGAAGGATCAGTCAGGTAAGGCAAGCAATCCCTGGCTTTGCTGGGATGCTCCAAGCACAGGGACTGTTCCTGATTTCAGGAAGGTGTGACTGCCAGGGGACATGTCTGTGTTCCCCTGAACCATTTCTAACTGCAGCTATCAGTAGTTCTAACTGCAGTTATTCCCTCCTGTTCCCTGCAGGGCCTGTGCCCAGCCCTGGGACTCCTGACATCTGTGTGTCACTGCAGTGCCAGTCACAGCTGGGACACACCAACCCCAGAGTGGGAGCAAGAGCTGCTCCCAAATGATTGCAAACCTCTTGGCAATTTATGGGTGGGTTAGAGTAATTAACTTGGTCTTCATTCTTTTTTGACAGTTGGGTGAGTTTTGTGCTCTTTCCTTAGCACCAGAGTTGCTTGTTTAATCAGCAAGAAGAATGGTTGTTCTGCTGAGTATTAGATTTCAACCAAGCCTCATTTTGTGTTAATTGTCCCACTGACAACTTCCTCTCCTTCTCCCCTTCCCCCTGTAAGGGCAGTGATGGAAATCTGCAATTTGTATTTCCATGGAGATGATGGAATTTCCTGAGTTGCTCCAACATAATCTGAATTTGAAAACTCTTTCAACTACTAATTTGAGGAAAAGTATAAGAAATAATACAAATATATGAATGGCTATTTATTATGGGATAGCTTTGCTCACCATGGAAAACACATTTTAATGTCATAAGACATTAATGTAGACATTACATTAAGACATAAACTGAAAAGGAGTTGGAGAGTTTGGCACAAGAATTCTGTTCTCATTTAGGAGAAAACAACCAAACCTGAACATGAGTCATACCTTTATTAGCTCATTCATCCTAATATTTTTTTGTCTAAAATCAAAAGTATGGATGATGCAAACCCTCAGTGTGGTTTGCTTTGTTTTGTGGAAGGCTCCCAGTCCCTGCTGCTCCTTTTCCAGTGAGGGAAATGCTTCACTCTTACTGCACTTGTGGCTGGAATGAGTTTGGTAGAAACCTCTCAATAAACACACAGACACATTTCTATCTGTGTCTGTTTACACATAGATCTCCCTGTCCATCTGCAGGTGTGGAAATGGTTTTGTTTTCATCACTCAGCCTGCCCATGCACTGAAATTCTATATTTGCAATACAGAATTTAGGGCACTAAATATTGGGAGAATATATTCAAAATGGAATGGCCTGTGTAAGTTTTGTTTTATGTTAGGCTGGATGTGAAAAAATATCTGTTTCATTAAAATATGAAGAGGCCAAAGGGCAGCAGTGGCCATGTCACTGCACAGCTTGTTTCATGCTGTAATGCTATTTTACCTGAGTGAGAATCTATTTCAGTTGTTGGTGCTCAGGGATTGGTATCAGCTGATACTGTAATAAACAGATCACTTGTGATTTCCTTCTGTTTCCAGACTGAGATAGGAATCCTACTGAATATTTAATGAGGATGAGCTACTGACAAAAAAAAAAAAAAAAAAAAAAAAAACCAAAAAAACCCAAAAACAAACAAACAAAAAAAAAACCAGCAAAAAAAAAAAAAAAAAAAAAAAAACAACAAAACAACACACACCAAAAAAAAAAGCACAAGAGGCTGCATTGAAATATTTTCCCCTCTTTGTCCATCCTGTTCAGTATTTCAGTTGACATGAGAACTTGCTCTCTGAACGTTTTTAGTGAGTCTTTCTTGTTTTCCAGTGGGCTGTACATGACTTGGGTGATGTTTTATTTTGGGTTTAGTTTCTGGGGGGTTTTTAAATCTTGAAAGGCAGCTTTCACTCTGGCAGTAAATTCCATTCTCATGGTTAAATGAGGGTGAGTTTTTGCAACATTTAAGGCAGAGTTTCTTGGGTTTTTTTCAGGTTTTTTTGTGGTTGTTGTTGTGTTGTTTTGTTGGTTTTGTGTTTATTGGGGTTTTTTTGTTGTTTTTTGGGGGAGGGGGTTTGGTTGTTTGTGCTTTGTTGTTTTTTTTTCCTTTTTCTTTGGTAATTATACTTCCATATTTTCTGAAAACAGTTCTGCTTTGTGGCCTGGATCCCAATTTGTTCATTTTTATTTTCACAGAGTTTCCTTTCATTATTTGGCATTTTAGAGAAGATCAAGATCCCAGATACCATCAAAGCTCCAGGTCTCCAGGAATATCTCTATTTCAGTCTCAGATGTGATGATATCTCAGCACTGGCTGTTCTCATCAGTACACACCATCAGGTGAATATTATTTTTATTTTTCTTTTGGATGAGATTTGTTTGTTTGTTTCCCCCTTTTTTTTTCACTTCCTGAGTGTTCAGCTGAAGCTGCTGCAGCTCTGTAAATCCCACTGTGTGTTGTAAAGCACTAAGCCAGACACAGAATTTTAACAAGATGAACCATGCCTGTCACAAAGAAATTAAAGGGGAAAAAAAAAAGACACTTGAGAAGTTTTCACTTCCTCTCCTGATCCTGACTTCAGCAGCAGAGGTGCTGTTAGAGCACAAAGCCTTCTCTGAGCCAGAAGTCATCCTCTTTTTTAATTAAAATATTTGACCCCCTATTTTTCCTACAACATTCATCTTCTCTTCTCTTCCCTTTGGAAATATCAAGTTTGTGTTGTGAAAACCAGAGTGGAGCATGAATGGTATGCAAACCAAGCAAGCTTGACCCCAAGCCACCTTTGAGAGCTTGTACCTCTGCCAAGTCTTCCCTTGTGCATTGAAATGATACACGACAGCAGGTGCCAAATGCAGCTTTTACACCACACCTGGAGTGAACAGCTTCCTGATCCATCTCTGCTGAATGCCTCAAGCTTTGCAGGCAACCTCATTTTTGAGACTGAAGTGCCTCTTGGTATTTTTTTTTTAAATCAATTGTGTTTAGATCAGTATCTGCTGCCTATGAAACTTGTTTGGATTAAGATTTCATTATGAATTTGAAATGGCCCAGATTCATTTAACAGGTTGTCTTACAATACCTCTGATAGACTTGGGCAATTTATGATTATATTTCAGAGGCAGCTGCTGACTAGAGAGTAAAATCAAAAGCACCTCACAATTCCCAGTTTTGTTTGGCTTAAGGCTTAAACCCAGTTCACAGAAAGGAAGGGCTGAACTCTCTACCCCAGATTTGCTCCTCTCTTTTGCAGCTGTAGAATACTGGAGAGCAGTTACTACTAGCACTCTCACTGAAAATGTTGCTTTTCTCCTGCAGGGCCCTGTTTTCACTCCAATTTAACTACTGTAATTGTTGTGGTGGGCTGTATTGCTAAAACAGTCAAATATGAATGACATGAGCAGGAGGTCTCTGGGAGGAATAAGGAATCATGCTCCAATCATCAAGAGATCACATTTGAAAGCAATCCAAGGCAGATCCATGGAAAAAGGGGAGCTGAAATGCCTGGGATGGGTTCCAGAGTCTGCCCAGATCCTCTTTGTCATCACTCTTCCTGGAGCACTTCACACTTCTCACATTCCCAAAGAGCAGCTTCAGTTTGATCCAATGTACACCTGCAGAAAGCAGATTGCATTTGAAAAAGTAAGTGTCCAATTTCTTCTTTTACCCAAACAAAATGCAGCCTTGGTTGTTGGATTATTTTTTTTTCTTATTAATTAAGAGAGAAACCCTTGTTTTTCCATGGTGTACATGATTGTCAGTTTGTCAGGAGACAGACTTTGGAAGGATCTGCAGTTCAGCTGCTGGCCAGAGCAGCTGCCCTCAGTAAATGGTTCTCTCTGAAATTCAGCAGAGATACTCCTGCATTTGCAATGCTGCTTTCCTCCCCCTTCAGACTGTTTGAAATCAAGCACTGCAGTCAGTGACATGCTGACAGTTTTGCATAAATTAATGAGAAAGAAGTTGGAAGTGGTTGACCAAGACTTATTTATTATTATTCACCTGACTGGGTACCCATGTTGCTCTTCTGAAAAGAAAATGAAGAGAAGAAGGAACTGAAAAAAAGCTCTTGAAATACATGATTTAGAATTTATTCTGTACCTCAACCTACAGTTACTATAATTTTTGCTGAGGCAGCCATACCAGCTGGAATAATGTTACACTGTAAGGTTGTGAAGCCTTGGGTAAAATCTCCAGCTCTCAGTGAATGTAGTGCTTTCTATTGCAGTAAAAACCTTCCTCTCAGCATCTTAGGCTGCTGTACCACTTGTGCCTTTACAGTCTGTTCCTAAGCCAGGTTTTACCCCTTCTCTCAGCACAGGCTTAATTCCATTAAACCCAACAAAGCTGCTGTTGAAATTTCTCATGTTCTTGTGCTGGTGTGAATGGCTGTGTGAGCCAGGGCAGACTGGGGGGGGAATATGCAGCTCCCAGCATTTACCTGGGGCCAAACCCACCTGCAGCTTACTCTGTGGTGTGCCTTATTTGCATCTTTAGATACTGACCTAACTGCAGTAATGGGATTCCAGATCAATTGAAGAACTTGTGATTCCTGAACATTAAGACTTTGCATTACGGTTTTTTTTCATTCTAAAAGCAACTTCCTAACCAGGCTCAGAGAGGGACTGTCATTAATAAGTTATTAATGAGCCTGTGGCTTTGATTGTGTGCATCACATGTCAAGTGAGAATTGTTTCCATCAAATGAAGTCTGGTTTTGCCTCATCAGTAGAACAAGTATCTATTCTTAGCTTCCCTTTACTGACAGATTTGGTCATTTTCCTTGGAATAGACTAGTTAGAACTTGCTTTCAGCCTACATTTCTGGTTCCCAGCTGTTTAAGCAGAACTAGGTTTGTTAGTCTTACTAGGAAAAGATGCTTTGAAAGTATCTGTTCCATTTCCTAGGACAGAAGTTGCACACTTACGTACATACTTAGAAATCACAAAACCAGGAAGCATAAAACAGTGTACTTACAGAACTGCTTACAAATAAGAGTTATTTGCTGATATTTTCTGGTAGTGTCAGCTCTGGAACACAAGGTAAAATGGAACTGACACCAAAGACAGCATTCAGGTTAGGAAATATAATTTTTTTCAGTGTTGTCTCCCAAAACTGCAACCAAACAGATTGCACAAAGAGCATTGAAATTCCTGTTAGAGGAACTTGTGACTTCCTGGTATTTCTACAAAATATTTCTAAGAATTAGGGGGAAAAAACCACCAGATTAAAAAAAAAAAAAGACTGAGAGAATATTTGGTGTTTAGGCACCAAGGAGCTGGATAGTCCAGTCAAATCAAAACTTGTGAGAAATGGGGCCCCATCCTACAAGCATTTATGTATCCACTCCAATTTGCTGGGTGAGCAGTTTGTTAGGTGTATATTCAGGAAAAAAAAAAAAAAAAGGAATAGTGGAAGAGTTAAAATGAACTCAGTGATCAGAAAACCAAACACCATTTGAAGCACGAAATAAACAGAGGGTCCTATGCAGATTTGAACAGTGCAGTGTACTTGTAATTATTGCTTTTAAAACAAGTTGAATATTTGCTTTCAAAACTATTACTTCAGGTGGCTTCAAAATGATAACATACAGAATTTTAGAAGTTTTTTTTTATTCCTGAACCTAAACTTATGGGAGAGAGAAATTTATGGCATAATTATCTAATGTTAGCAAAAACTAGCAACCAAATTTCTGGGACACTCATTCAAGTACTCTGAGGGTTGGATGTTTGAAAAAAACCCAACCAACCAACCAGAGTGCTTGTAATCCCACTGCAATGGGCCATTTCTCTCCAAAAGAACAGGTGGCAGCCCTCAGAAGGGAGGTGAGATCTGAGAAGGAATTTTGCCTGCCTTGGTGTTAAACCTCCTTTTCTTCCAGCTCTGCTTGCCCTGGGGCTTGCTGGGCCAGGAACAGTAAGTGTGCCTTGCTCCAGGAGAGGCATTTTACCCTTTCACTCCAGCATGATCATTCATGTAAGCTCAAGCAATCCATTCAGTCCTGCATATTTCTCATTTTCAAGTGTGAAGGTTGTACTTTGATAAATGCCTCTAGTGGAAGTGTAACAGACCCACAGAGACTGAGCAGCTCAGTTCTGTGCCTGGGAACAATCTGCAGCAGCCTGTTCTCTACAGTGCAGGAGGATTCTCATTGTTTTCCTCATGGAGTCATTGTCATTCTCTCTATGCACAGCACAATGGAAGGCAATGGAAATTTTCATAAATCAAAACATTGGATTTGTCATCGAGTGGATGTTCTCCACTATACAGGACTTGGTTTTGTTCATCCCATACCTCAGTCATCCCCTCATGAAGGAAACCTTGAATCTGTGAGTGAAGTGGAACAGATGCAGCGTGGGTGTTGTGAGTATGCCTGCACTCAACCCCAAAATAGCATTCTTTACTACTTCTTTGCTGAAAATGGCACCAAAATAATCTAATTCACATGGTAAGGATGCTTCAATACCACAGTCACTATTAAAAGCATAGAATCAGCAAGATAACTCACACACGAAATTTTTTACTACACACTTCTCTGGATGCTTAATGAGTTGCATGACAAATGTGTACTTTTGAAAACTTTGAATTGCATTTCATGTGATAGTCTGTGAAATATCACTGCAGTCAGGAAAACGCTCATATTTTTAAGCAAGCACATTTTGAAGTGCTCCAGTAAAGAGACATATCAATCTGGCATGCACTGCACTGGTCATTACCTAAACTACTGAGGGTTTTAGTGACTTAGAAAGTTTGTGAAATCATTTGAGATCCTAACGCAGAAAACTGGCATTAAAGTCCAGAACGTTATCATCATTTATAGGGTTTAATCACAGTACATTTCACTAATTAGCAAACTGCCTTTTTTTGTTTTTTTTCCCCCAGTTAAAGCCAGTTCAGCTTTTTTAACTAACTGGATGTTCACCTTGATTTTCTTCCAGACCTTTCTGTGACAGTCACCCATGGGACCTGCTGGGTTTATCTCCTCTGAAGTCCCCAAGAACTTCCTACCATCACTGTGGAAGATTGTGCTCCAAGATGCCTTGGAGAGCTCTGGTCTGTTTCATGTCAGACTGGAAAAAACCTACAATGTGTCCAGCCAAAAAAAAAAAAAAAAGCTGCTACTTTTAATCTAAACAGAATAATTAATATTTGAGCTCAAGGAATTTAAAAGAATATAGTCAATTATCTGTTTTGATCTATGTATTATAATTCTAAAGGAGGTCACAGCAAAAAAAAAAAAAAAAAAGGTCGGGAGTGTTTATTCCTGTAGTTCTTCTTTTTGTTTTCATTATTTAAAGTGTCAACATGTCTGGTCTCAGGAGGTGTGAGTGTAAAGTAGCAAAGTGGAGATAACTGGAGATGTAAGCCACTGCCACTCGGTATTAGGTGACAGATCTGATCCGTGTCATTTGCAGCTGCTGCACGTGTGGTATCCAGTACTGCAAGATCCATTCATTTGCACTGTTTGATGCACCGAGGCTTGGAAACACCTGAAAGATGTGTATTTTTTATTGTAAAAAACCTGCAAAGGAGCGCTGTCATTATTGCCAGCTGGGCCCTGTCTCTGGGAGGTTGATGTTTAGGGTAGAGGGGACCCAGCTATGTTTTTGTAGGTGTGTATGGCAACCTGCTGATTGCTGCCTGGCCAGAATCAACTCTAAACCTTTCCAGCTGTTCTCAATCTGGCCCCTTCACCTCTAAAAAAACCAGAGGCTTTCCATTCCTCAGAGCCAAACTTTGCTAACAGTATCTAGGTTGTTTTCAAAGCAAGCTTCAAACATAAAAATGACTAATAAATCCATATTCCGTAACAGTTAGACTGGAAAACTATTACTTTAAGAGAGACTCAGTTTTTATGACCCATTTCTAATAAAAATCCCAAGTATGCTTCTCTAATGCTACCCTTTGAGCCCCTCAGATCGCGGATGATGGGCACACTGGCCAGAGAGATACACCAATAAACGTGGGAAGGCAATAAATGTGTCTCGGATTAGTGATTTGTACATGTGCGAGGGGGAAGAGGGCTGGCAAATTCTGTTTGCTAATCTGTTCCTTTTCTGACTTCAGGCTCTGTCACCTCACAGCTGGCGATTGCATTTCTCTGTGCCTTGTATTACGTGTTAAATAAAGTGCTAAATCAAACTGCACGCTCTTCGGGGGAGCCGGGGTTTCGCTCAGACTTTGTCTGCACCTGATTCCAGGGGTGTGAATGTACATGAAGAGCAGTTTTGGGTCAGGGTCACGGGCAGAGTGTGCCCCTGAGGGGAACGGGACTGAGGCAGGTGTGGAGGGAGGGACTGGAGGAGCGGCTTTGGAGATCCACAGTAATCCCGCAATCATCATAAACTCATTAACATCCTTCATAAACTCCCGCACGTCCATCATAAACTCCTGCACATCCCTCCTCCTGACTTTGACGGCCTCCGCATTGCCCTCACCGCGGCAGGCGGATTGAGGCGCGGGCAGGGCAGGGTCTGGCAGGGCTGGGCCGGGCCGAGCACAGCTCCGCTGTCCTTCCCTTCCCCTCTCCCCCGGGGTCCCTCCGGCAGCGGCCCAGCCCCGGGTCCCCCGCCCCGCCCGGGTCTCGCCCGGCCCCGCTCCGCTGCTCGGGCCCCGGGCTCGGGCCGCCTCCTCCGCTGCCGGCCCGGCCCGTCCCCCGGGGCCTGTCCCGGCCGGGGAGCGGGGCTCTGTGCCCAGCCCGGGCTCTGCCCGCAGCACGGCAGTCTCTCCTCCCCGCTCGTCCTCTCCCCTTCCCAAGCACGCTCGCCTTCAAGTTTCTCCCGCAGGTCCTTCTCTCGTCCTCCCGGCAGGACTTCGCAACTTCCGCTGGTCTTTTGTGAAGCCCTGCGCTTTATTATCTGTTCCCCTCTGTCGTTTCTCATTCCTGCGATCTGCAAAGACAGGGAGGCTCCGGGCCGGACCCTGGGGCGGGCAGCGCCGTCCCGGCCCCGCTGCGCTCCTGCCGCGCCGGGAGGCGAAGGACGGCCTGGAGCTTGGGCAGCGCTTCTGAGGCGGTACAGCCGCCAGTGCCCCTGCCCCGTATTCCTACACCGTGTCTCTCCCAGTCCTGTGCTTTAAAAAATGAATTGTAATTGACCGCGCTGCCCCGCTGCGCCGAGCGGCCCCGGCGGACGGGCACCGACCGTGCCGGACCCTGCCCGGCCGGACCAGCCCCGGGCCGAGCGCGCATCGCCCCTGGAGCCCGGCGGGGCGAGGGGAGCGCGCCCGGCCCGCGGGATCCCGCTGGAAGCTTTCCCCGGCGGCGCTGCCCGCTCCCTGTGGCTGCTGCCGGCCCCGGCGGTGCGGCTGGGGCTCGGCGTCCCCCGGCGCGGTGCCGCTCTGCCCGGCCGGCGCCTGCCTGGGCGCGGGGCACTGCCCGGTGCGGGGCGGAGTGCGGGCGGTGCCGCTGCTATTGCTGCTATTGCTGCTATTGCTGCTATTGCTGCCGCCGCTATTGCCGCCGCTGCTGGTGCCGCTGCTGGCCGCCGGCTGCGGGGGAAGCGGCGGAGCAGACGGCACGGCACTGGCGGAGGGGGAGGAGGAGGAGGAGGATCACTCGCTCTCCCTCGCCGCCACGGGGGTGGTGCTGAGCTGCCTGGCCGCCGTGACATGGCTGGTGCTGAAGCCGAGGCAGGGCGTCCTGATGCTCGCCGTGACTAGCGCGGCCCAGACCACGTCCCTCGTCGCCTTGGAGAGGGTCCCGGCGTCCTGGCGGCCCTACCTGGCCTACCTGCTGGGGCTGCTGGGCATCCTTGTGGCCGGCTACGCCGAGCGGCTGTGGCCGCCGCGCCGCGCCCCGCGGGCCGAGCCTCCCGCCGCGCCCCGGCCGCGCTCCCAGCCCCGCAGCCCCGCCGGCGCCGCTCCAGCTCCGCCATCTCCCCGACATGTCGGCCGGCGGCGGCAGCAAGACGCACCGCAGGACCTCGCTGCCCTGCATCCCCCGCGAGCAGGTAGGGCAGCGGCTGGGGCAGCGGCTGGGACACGATCCCGGAGTTGGCCCGGAGCGCCCGGCGCCGCTGCGGAGGGGAGGGCACGGTGCGGGTGGCGCGGAGAGCCCCGGGCGGGCCGGGGGAGCCCCGGGCGGGCCGGGGGAGCCGGGCTCTCGAGCAGCCCCTGTGCGGGCACGGTGTGCTTCTCCCCTACGGCTGTGCCTTTCCCTGAAGCCGGCCGAGCAGGCTGCGCCGTGCCCGCTGGCTCCCGCAGCCGCGGCCAGCCTGCCCCAGCGCTGCCCGCGGGCTCCCGGCATCACTGGGGATCGCTCTCCCCGGCTCTGCTTTCCTGCAGAGGGCCTCGCTCAGCCCTCTGAGCTGCTGCAGCTCGGCAGGGTGTGTGTCCGGAGCCAGCGGCTCCTTCCCGGCGGAGAATCCCGTGTCAGCTGCCGGTGCCCTTTGGCTCCCGCTGCTCCCGCGGCGATCGATAGCCCCGGTGCGAGCCGGAGCGGCACACGCGGGGATCCGCGCTGGGAGCCTGGGGCTGGGGATGGGACTGGGACTGGGACTGGGACTGGGACTGAGGCTGCGGCTGGGACTGTGAGCGAGACCTTCACCGCCGTGCGCTGGTGTCAGTGCCCAGCCGGGCACACCGGGGACAGCAGCAGCCCAGCGCTGGTGTGTCTGTGCCCGGCTGCACGGAGCTGGCACGGACACGGTGCTGCGCTCGGAGTGCTCCTCGCTGGTCCTGAGGGTTCATATTGCCCGCAAAAACGTGTCACTGAGCGTCTTGCAAGTCAGTGCAGCCCCGCTGGGCAGTGCAAAGGGAAAGCCGGGGGGAAATAAGGATTAAAAGGTGTTAAGCTTTTTTTTGCAATTAGCACTGAAAGTGACCGTGCGCTGTGATCAAGTGAAGCATGCTGTCACACCCAAGGTTTTCTCTCAGGTGCTTGCTGGATAAGCAGCGAGGTATTTTCCGAGTAATGGCATCTGACTATGGTGTGGGGTGGCTGCTTTGATTCTGGAAATTGTTCGCTTACATCCCTTTGTGGTTGGTTTTGACATTTCTTAGAAGAGGGCCTGACAACCTTGTGTATTTGAGACTTGTTTTACAACAAGCGTACTTATTTATTTAACGGTTTTGTTTAGGTAAAGTAAATATTTACCACAGACAAATACAGTGTGGAAAAAGTAGAAAACTGCCCCAGTTCTGGCTTTAGCAGGAGCTGAGAGGGAATGCTCTAAGAGTAATTTGTAAATACAATAAGGCACGAAATTCAAACTTGTTTATGCTTACTTGGTGATGCTAGACATTTCTTGTGGTTTCATACAATAATCATTTGTAAGGTTTTCAAAATATTTTCCACTTGTTTTCACACTTCCAGCAAAGGCAGCCTTTTAGTTATCATCTCTAGATGCAGTTATTGGGAGAGCTGGGCTGCACTTACCTGGCAGCTGCTCACTTCACCCGCTGCACCATTTTGGCAAATTTCTCTTTCTTTTGTTCTCACTCCCTGGTAATCAGTAGTGAGATCTGGTATTGCTTGTGACACTGTGTGATTAGAAATGGGTGATTACTTTGGAGTTTTGGGAGACTCTCTGTATTTTTTAAATGTTTTTATTTAGCACAGTATGGCTGTGTGTATGTCAGCTCCTCTCCCTAAAAGCTGTTCTCTGAAATAAATGCTAGCGTGATAGAAAAATGGAAAAGCTGAGACAAAGCTCTTGAAGAAATAATGGGAGAAGTGGGGCTCTCTTGCAGCAAACCAAGTTTGTGTTTATAGCAAAAATCAGCACCCTGCAGAATTAAAGGCAGCACAGGTAAATGTTTTTCTTTTGGACAGTTTTAGAATATAACATGTTAAAACTAGAGATGAGGGCTTTGAAAGAAAACCAGGCCTTCTCTTGCCCCCCTGCTTTTAAAAGCCATCCCCTGAATGTTTCTGGTCTTGTTTGTACATCTGTGGTTTTCATCAGGAAATAGATCCACGTTACTGCTGTGAAACACGTACTCCAGTTCAGGGAGTAACACTGGGCAGAGTTTTAGAGATCTTTTCCATCACCTCCTGTGTAACCTTTCCTAGTGCTGAGCATTTAATCCAGGTTTTGTTTTTCCAGAATTTGCTTCCCTTCATATCTGACTGTTTCTGTTAATATGAGATTCCATGAAATCTGCAATTTTTGAACTTTTCTTTTTTAGTCACACACATCTCAATTATAACCCCAATTCTTCCTGACTAGAGTTCCAGGGTGAATCTGTGTGGCACTGTGAGGTAAAGGACAGTACCAGCAATTGCAGACTGTGACATGGGTATTGTAGTAGCACAACTTGTGTTAGCTGCCTGTCAGTTTCAAAAAGAACTTGAAAAGAAGAGCTTTCATTAAAAAAAAAGCCACCATCCAGAAATCAAATGGTACCGGTTGCTCAAAGTCCTCTTTCCCCATTTTTAGTTTAAATCTGTGCTTTTTGTGGTTGCTTTTTGTGTCTGTTTTTTCTCTTTGGCAGCTTTGGCAGTCTTTGGGTGAGGTGTTGCAGGCTGGTGTGTGCAGATGTCATGGACAGGTGTGTGCCTGCTCCTGCTCCCAGCTGAGTGCAGTTTGCTCTGATTGCACCCAGGCCAGCTGAGCATCATCAGCTCATTGAGGGCTCACCCACAGAGCTTTGAAAGGGGGTGCAGAGTGAGGCTGCCACTCCTTGGAAAAGACAGGGCAGGAAGGAATGAAAAAATATTCTCTTTTTTTTTCCTTTGTTTTTTTTTTTTTTTTCTTCTCCGGTCACTGCTGGAGTGCCACCTGGAAGATGACTTCGGGAGTTTCTTCTCCAGGTTTTTATCTCTTTTATTCTCCAACATTTTATCTGTTCCTAGAAGTGTAGAGAGGAGGTTGCTGGGGGTAGGGAGGGGAGCAGAAACACATTCTATGTGTTGTTTTTTCCCACTAAGCTGCCTGTGTGCTGCAGGGCTTGTGCCTCTGCTCAGTGTGTTCATCCAGGGGTGGTTTTGTCTGGGTGGGCAGGAGATTGCAGCTGGGCAAATTTCAGCCCTGCTGGAGCCTCCTGCCTGGCTTGTTGGTTTTGTTTAGGGGAGCAGGAGGCTTTCAGCTCCCTGGGGTTTATTCCTGGTGCCTGTTATTTACAGCTGCTGCCCACGGTTTGGGTCGCTGTTGTAGGGCTGTTGTTTCCCTTGGAGGGTGCAGGGTGCAGCCCCATCAGTGCCTGCAGGCTGTGTGTGCCACAGCCCGTGTGCCAGGGGCTCTGCTGGCCCTCTCCTGCTGGTGTTTCTGAGCTGTTCCTCAGGCTCTCCCTCTGCAGCAGCAGCAGCAGCAGAGGGTTTTGGCTCCAGTGGCTGTTTCTGGGGGGTTCTGGTGGTGCCTCTGCTGTTCCCAGCTGGAGCTGGGCTGTGGTTATCACTGCCTGTGTGGGACTGAGGGGACAACACTGCAACACTCCCATGGCCAAGGTATCTCTGCAGTGATAACAGCTAGGCAGCGGTGTGGGAAAAGAAATACATTTGTCTGGTTTTGGGTTTTTTTCTGAGGCTTTACCTCTTCTCATGGTTCCATTGTGAGAGCTTTGGTAGTACCAGGAGTGTGTTGCTTCTTCCCCTTTGCTGCTTCTTCCTCATTTTGCCTTTAAAAGTTGACAAATGTACCTTTATGTTATAAAAATAATAATATGGATCCTGCCCTCTGGCCTGAAAATGGGAGAGATCAGGGTGCAACACAGAGAATTTGAACATTTTAGAGGCAGATTGGCACCAAGTTCAGTATCTAAATTCAAAGACCTAGGTCTCCTGTTAGACATGTGAGGTTCTCTATACCATATACCTCTTGCTAATCAGGTTTCCTGAGCTGTAATTACTCCAGTGAGATTTACTGGCACGGCCATTTAGGTCACTGAAAACTAAGGAATACTGAGCAATGATGTCATCTGGTGACTTGCTGAAACACAGCAGTGTAAAATATTTAAGTAAGGCTCCAGGGAAAACCCCCAGGGGTTCCAGAGGTAATGCTTCATTTTCTTTTGCATGGCTTCATTGACGTAAGCCTGCTCTACTTGGGTTTTTACATTTTCCTTTCAGTCTGACAGAAATGTTCAAGCTGCTGCTCTAACTCCCATGAAGGGTTAGAATCTTATTTTTGTCACTTGGTTAAATCAAGACATGTATGTTATGGTACATTGGCAAAAGAAGTAAAGTACAGTAGTGACTTTCTGCTCTTTCTGCCTGAAGTGTGAAAATGCAGAGCTGGGCAACTGAAAGAAATCCTGTGTACTCTGGCTTGTCCTGTTAATTAAATAAACAGGCAGAACAGTGACCCTGTGTATGACATGTGTTTGGAGAGGCTTGTTGGGGGCTGGAGGGGAAAAACAGCGACACATGATGTTTGGGACATTAACTGTGGCATTTGTGTGAATTTGTCCTGATCTGCTGGTGCTGTTCTCACGTGCCAGCTGGGTTTTGGGGAGGCTGTGCATTGCAAACAGAGGGGACATTGCTCGGGCTTTTCTTCTTTGCAAAGTGATATAAAATGAATCTCAGCTGAGGCGGCTGCACCGGGATGATTTGGGAATGGGAAGAGCCTTGCTGCAGTCAGGGCTGGAGCAGCTGCTGTGCTTCCCTCAGGGAACCTGGGGGAGATGCACAGCTTGGAGCATCTCCCTGACAGATGAGGGCACAGCGCCCCAACCTCGGAGTCTCATCTGAGAAGAGACTGAAATCCTACCTCAGACCAGATCTGACTGAGGGGTATGGACAAGGTGTTTGCCTAAAAATGGAAGGATGCCAAGGAATTTGGGGAAGAGAAAAAATACACCCTCAACCTCAAAACAAGCTCCCCCCACCCCCCAACCTTTTATTTTTAAGCTGCTGCAAAGAAGTCGGATTGTGGTAGAAATATACCCTGATGGTGGAAAATAGGTGCATGTCACAAGGTGTGAGTGAAGCTCTTCCAGCACAGACATTTGTGTCCATTATTTATTGGAGTGTGCAGGTTTCTGATGCCAGGCAGGTTGACAATTAGCAAAACGTTTTTTTTTCAATGTGACACTAGTTAGGAAGCAAGTTGCCAGTTGCTCCCTGCTGTGCTTTAGTGACTGTACTGCTCCATCTGAAGTGCCTGCTGACTGGGGCCTGCCACTGCACAGCTCTGAGCTTTTCCTGCAATTAACTACTGCAAAAAACAAATCAGAGAGAAGGTATCTGTGAGCACCAGTGCAGCTCAGGGCTCTCCTCCTGGCACAGTTGTGACCTGAATCCTAGGCAGGGAGAGAATTGAGGATTTGAGTGGTGAGGGTTCATTACTTTTTGAACTATGGCACTCCCAGCAGGTTGATGATACTTGCTGGCATCTCTGTGTGCTGCAGCTGCTGCCAGGGCACCACCATCACCTAAATTTTTTTTTTTTTTTCCCTTTTGTCTTCTTTCTTCTCTTTCTCTTCCGGGCTTCTCTTCCTTTCTTTCTTTCTTTCTTTCCCACTGCTGCCTGTTTGAGCTCACCAGCTGGAGTCTGCCTCTGGTGAGACAGTGGATACCTTCACTTTCTCATTCAGTAGCATTTTAAAATTCAGATTGTGTAAGTGAAGGTTTGTTAAAAACACTGTTTTTCTTAAATTCTTTTTGTAAAGGTTATTGATAAGCTCCTCTTGCCTCTGCTATTTTCAGTGGTAATTGAGAGTGCTCAGCCCTCCCAGGGTAACAGGGTGATCCTGCCAGGTCAGTCTTTAGTGCAGAAGGAACTGTGTTCACATCCTAAAATCCTAAAAGAGAGCTTTTGAATTTAGTATTTTAATAGCTGATGATTCTTATTCTTATTTTAAGGGAGGTAATTCAAAGGTACCACCTGTTGTGCTGCTGGAAATGTGACCTGACACTTGCAGCATGTGTTTATAGACGTGTGCTCACACCCAGAGCCATTTCTGTGTGTGTTCACACAGGTGTGGGGTACATGCACAGGTGAGTGTTGGGCAGGCAGCAGGGATGGAATTCCCTGCCTGACTCTCCCAGCACAGCCAGCAAGGCTGCCTTCCCTCTGGCAGGGTTCTTTCTGGGTATTAACTCACAGTTTCTGCTGTTTCCACAGGCAGCCTTGTTTGTTAATATGCCAGCTTTAGGAACTACTGCTTGACTTTGGACTCTTTGTAGTTTAAATATTTCTTCTTCTTTCTTGCTTTGCAAACGTGTGCCAGCTGGTGCAGTTGTGTAAACCCTGAGCAGTGCTTTTGCTCAGTAACCACTCATGCCTTGCAAGTCACAGTTCCAGTGTTTAAATGTGGAGATTGGTGCCACCAGTCAGCTGTGGGGGAGCAGAGCCAGGCAGGGCATGTCCCAGGGGATGGATGTCCCTGGTGATGGATGTCCCAGGTGATATCCCTGCCCTAGGTGATGTCGAGCATGGGCTGGGCAGGGGGAGCTGAGCAGGTCCCAGTGCAGCCTGAGCTGAGCCATTCTTGTGGCCACAGATCAGGGCTTGTTCAGTGTGCTGCTCTGGCAGCTGAGAAGCACAGTAAGCCCAGGTGAGGTCAATAACTTGTATTTTTCCACATCAGCACAATGAGCTGAGCTGCTGCAGCTCTGTAGTGACTGTATGGATGTTGCTGTTGCTGCCATGTGCTTGCTGTCTGGGAAGCTGTGCACTGGTTTTTATTTGTTATTTTGTAAAGCACTTCCCTGAAATTCACTGGCTCTCTCTTCATTCTGAATTCTGTACGAGCTGAAATGTTTCAAGCTAATTCATATGCCATTAGCAAGGGTTTGGTTTTTTTTCAGACCAGCTTAGTGTTTCTGCAAGTGCCATTAAATGCAGTGCTAATTGCCTGCTGATTGCAGCAAGCTGCACATGAATAAACATTCCCTGTTGAAGGCTTTAGTGCTGTGCTTCATGTGTGCCTGTGAGGGTGGAGCTGCAGGGATGGTCTGGGAGTTCAGAGGGGGATAGGGGTGGGAAGGGAGCCTGAACCTTTCTAGCAGCAGAGCATTCACCTTGGCTGTGACCTGTGGAGAAGCAGAAATGCTTCAGGAGCAGCAGGAGTATCCACAGGGGTGCCAATGGATCGTTTCAGGCAGCCTGGGCTCTGCTCATGCCTCATCCCAGGGACCAGAGCAAAAATCCAGCCCTAACACGTGTGATGTTCTTTATGAACCCTTGGTAACAGTGACTGAGTGTAGTTTCAGTGGTTTCCATTCTAACCTTTAGCTGCCATCATCCTTAGAAGCAGAATTTTCTTTTCCTTCTGTGTTATGCATAGATGAACAAGAGGATCCTTAAGATGAACCTTAAGACTTGCTGACTTGGGTGTGATCTGCCACTCAAACAGACTTTTTGAAAACTCAAAATTTTAAGTTCTGGATATTGATCATATCAGCATGCCTGGACATGCTGTCATGTTTAGATCTTTAGATTTTATTTTTCTTTTGGAAACTGGAACTCGTCTGTGTTTAATGACTTGTAATTAGTTGTAATAATATGTGCTTATGTCATGTTGTGTTCTGCTTTGTATATTGTCTCTTCTCAAATGCAAGTGCTAATGTGATGCTGAGAAAAACATGGATTTTTAAGCTCAAGTCACTGTATTGCAAAATCTACTGATATGCCCTTAAAAGAGCCCAGCTTCCTTTCATGAGAACTTGGCCTGGGGGCTCGGGGTCTTCTCTTTGGGAAAGGTTTTTAGAACTGAGGTGAAAGCAGAAGTGACAGATGCCAGCTCAGATGTCAGGGGCTGCTAGAGTTGCTGCTCTGATGCAGAATCACTGGTGCCAGGGAGGAATGTCCCTGCACCAGAGGCAGGTGTGCTCTGCTCCAGGGTGGCCAGTGACCGTGGGAGGGCAGCTGGAGATGGGCACAGGTGACATTTCCCAGCAGGGATGGAGTCTGGCCTAGGGTGTGCATGAACTGCACACCCTGCAGCCTGACCCTGCTCAGGGGCACTGGGGACACACAGATTCATGTGGAAATCTCAGTAATACCCAGAAAAGAGAGAATGAAGGCATGAGAGATTTGGCTCCAAAAAACAACCAAAAAATGCTGTGTTCTTAGAAACATTTGGCATAGCTCCATCATGCCTTTTGTGGGAACTGCTTCTTTGTCTGGCCTAATCTCAGCTTCTTGGTTTTGTTTTTTTTAAAAAAAAAAAAAAAAGATTACTAAAGAATTCCACTTTTCCCAAACTTTCTCACAGTAGAACAAAATTAATTTTCACTTTGGTAATGCACAAATCAGTGAATTATTTCAAAGGCAGTGAAGGCCAGATGTCTCCCCTTGTTTCTCAGCAGAGATGTAATGGTAGTCTTGCTGTCAGACCTTTCTCTGCCTCCACATGTCCATAGGTGTTGCATGGTGCTCTTTGGAAAAGCAGTTTACTGAGAAGGGGAAATCATTTTCTCTTCCAGTGTGTGAGGGCTGGAAAAAGCTGTATCAGAGATGTGAGATCATAATTCAGTTTCTTTCATAGCATGGTGGATAATGGCATTGGGAGAGGAGTTGCTGGTGCTTTCCGTGTGCTCCAGCTCATGCTCTTGTCTGTGCAGCTGCAGGAACACTTTCTGTCTGGAAAACTCATCTTCATTTGTGGCATAATCCATAGCATGGACAGAAATGTTTTATAAATAAAACATTTAACATTTTTGCATGTGGGCAAAGCTTTTTGTCTTGGAAATAATTGCCACTATGTTGTTCCTGATGAATGTGGAATAGGACAAGTCCTGGTTGGCCTTTAGCTGTGTGTAGATGACCTGGGCATTTGGGTGCTTTAGATCTCCAGCTGCTCCCTGTGCCACTGAGTGTCTTGTCCTTGGTCCATGTGTGTTATTTTTCCCTGCAGGCACGATATTGCAGGCTCACTGCTGATGTGAGCACACACTGCTTTGGAGAAGGAAGCAATCAATTAGCTTTTAGGGCTGCCTTAGGAGCAAGATGTTATTGTTTCTTTGTTGAGCTCTGCTCCTTGGCTGTGTGCAGTGTTTAGGCCTGCTGTTAGCACTGCTACCAGAGTTGGTGCCATTGCAGAAGGGTTGTTCATTAAGTGCTCTGTCAGATGCTCCCACACAGAGCTGCCAGCATTCAGGTCTTTCATTTCTTGGGTTTCTGGCTATTGTGGCAGATCAGTGTCCCTCTGCTGCTGATGCTCAGTATCTGTGTTGTTACTTGGGGAGCAGCCTGCAGGCTGGGCTGGCCGTGTGAGGAGCAGGATGTGTTTGTCCCCCTGTGCTGAGCTGCAGGGGCAGGAGGGGCACTCAGCATCTCCCAGGGCTGGCTGTGCTGCAGGGTGAGCCCTTGGTGTGAGCCAGTGCTGTGGGAAAGCCACACAAATGGTGACCAGTGCCATTGCAGGGAGCTGAGAGGGGAGGGACAGCTCTGTGTGCTGGCCCTAACACATCTGTGACTGAGGGAAATGAAATACTCAATCTGGTCTGTGTTCTTCTGTCCATCTGTGGGATTTACCTGAGCCAGCTGCCCTGGCTGCTGTGGGCACATGGATGTGGGTAAATTGGGATAAAACCCAGTTGGGAGGAGGGAAGGAAGTTGTCAGTGTTAGCCTGTTCTCCAGGGGCCAGGGGCATCTCGTGTGCTCCTGGCTGGATGGAGGCTGGAAGTGCAGAGTTCCTTGGGATGCTTCTGGTACTTGGCAGCTCCTCCCTGCTGGTTACAGCAAGCAGCATTCATTCCCTGAGGGGGAATGGCTGTGAGCAGTACCAGAGATGGTCTGATCTGTCACAGACAGCACAACAGGATGGTGTGCTCCAGGCTGCTGGGAGCTGGTTTCATCCTGTTGGTTTTGTACAAGTCAAAAGCTGGGTTTTATATATTTTATATATTGGGGAAACTTCTCTGTGAGCAGCAGCTGCTCTGTGCCCCCAGCCCCCATCTGCTTGGGTCTCAGTGCTTGTTGTCCTCCCTCCTGGTTTGCTGTGGGTTTTTAATTGCCCCTTTGCTCTGAACTCCCTGGGTGGCTCCCAGGGGCTGTGCAGTCTCAGCATGGCAGGTGCAGAATGTCCCCCTCAGCTGCAGAAATAAAACAGCTCTTCTGACTGTCTGAGGCTGTAGGAAAAACTTGAAATTGGAAAGAATTTCCATTTGAGCAGTTGATGAAATCCAGTGGGCTATGGCACTGCATTCTTATCTCCATTCTCTCCTTGGAGCCTGAGAAATATGTTAAATTTGGGCCTGAGAGCTCGTTCAGAGTTGCATTTGAGAGGGTAGGTGACACCTGGGGCAGTTCAGCTGTAACTGAACTAAGCCTTTCATAGTTTGCCTGTTAAGTCAAATGCTTAAAAATATGTGAGGTTTGGTGGATCACACTTGAATAATAAATCTCTTCCTTCCTGTGCTGGATTTCAGCATTCAGCAGTGGAGGTACTGAGGAATGTTCCTTGGAACTGGTGCCTGAATCCCTTGGTTCAAGCTGCTTCCAGAGCCTTTGGTAGCTTGGCAGTGGCAGCCTTGAGCAGCTCTGAGTGACACTAGAGCCTCTGCAGGTCCCTGCCCTTCCTTCTCCTGGGCTGGCAGGCAGAGGGGAGCAGCAGTCACTCTGTGCTCTGTGCAGAATGAGCATGTGTGCCTGGTTTTAGTGCATGTGTGGGTACATGCAGGCCCATGGATAGATGGGAGGAAGGACAGGGAAGGGAGGAAATAAAGCACCACAGCTGGGATTTATCAAGATGGACGTGAAAACAAATATTATTCTAGTAATCAGAGGAAATTCTTTGTAAAGTATGTAGAAGAAAGGTATTTTCACCCTTCTCAACAATTTCCTGCCCAGCTCTATCCAAAGAAAATCAGACTTCTTCCATTTCCCCCCACTCAGGGTCACTGGAAAATTATTGCTTCCCCCTCCTCCATTTCTCTTAGTGTTGGGCTTTTGGTTTGCTGCAGGTGTTCTCTTTTTCTCTTACCAAATTCTCCTGGCAGTGAGTTTTGACCTGGCATGTAAAACTGGCTCTGATTGTGTCTTGCCATGTTGCAGGTTCCTCTTGTCCAATTCCATCTGCCTGGAGGCAACACTTCACTTGGGGACCCTGCAAGTCCCCAGCCCTCTCTAGCATTCCATTATTTCTGCCTTTGTTCTAGCAGGGATTTTTTTGAGCTCTGTTCAATGCCATTCCTGCTTCAGTTGTCTGACTAAAATGCAGCCAAAAGCCTTTCTGAGGTGGAAATGAAAAAAACAGAAGGGATAAAAAAGGGAAAATACAGGTTAATTGGATGCTCCACTTTCTGCTACCCAGAGAAGTTTCCCATTTCTCACTGGCAAAAAAATGTGAAAGCCTTGTGCTCATAAGCCTTCCCTCTCACTGTGTATCACAAACCACAAACACACCATTGCTCTGTGGGGAATTAGATCCATCATTTGAAGAATGACTAGAAATAAAAACAAATCTGGTTAACATCACCCATGACCTGACTTGATTAAAAATAATTTCCCCCTTGAAAAGCTCTTGCAAATGGTGTTTGTGAATGAAAGCTGAGGTAATAGCAGTGGCTGATAACAGAGGACAGAAAAGGATTTGCAAGAAGCAGGACCTCAAGCTCCCTTCTAGCCTGTGCTGAGCACATAGATGGGAAAAGAATGATAGATGGGCACTTCATCAAAGACTTCTGGCTGGGGCTTGTCATGGTTTTCTGCTGTGAAGTTAATGCTTAATGATGGGATTTGTGTTTCCAAACCTAGCTTTACCTTGTGAATATAGTGTAGAAGGCTGAATTGTGGAGAGAGGGGAGGAGTGTTTCTGTGGAGGTGAGTGCAGGTTCAGCTGCAGGGCTGCAGGAGCTGAGCTCTGTGCAGGGTTGGGCATTTCTGCTGGGCCAGGGCTGCTGTGCCCTGCTGGGAGCCCAGGCATGTCCCTGAGCCCTGCCAGGGGCTGGGGGCACATGGCCAGTGTGGGCTGTGGGAGCAGCTCAGGGGCTGCCAGGTGCCTTTGTCAGCCTTTGTCAGCCTTTATCAGCCTGCTCTGTGCTCCTGGGGCTGCTCTGCAGCTCAGGGCTCAGCTCTGACACCTCCTGCTGCTGCTCTTCTTGTGGGGGTTATGTTGTGACTTGCATTATACATGGAATTATTGTGGTGTTTTTCCCTAGCTTTTGCTTTTGTCAGTTTAGATCTGAAATCAGCCCTGCTCCCTCCTGGGTGTAACCGCAGCCAGGCTCTTGCACTGCCAGGGTGAATCCTTGGAAGGGCTTTTCCTAAACCATTGAATCAGTAAATACTGTAATAACTCCCTGCTCTGTTGCTGGGACTGTGCCCAGGTCTGGAGGCCCCAGCTGGGTGCCAGCAATGCCCACAGGGCTGAGCTCTGGGGCACAGGGGCAGCTCAGCCTCGCCAGGCTCCAGCCTGGGGACACTGGGTCTGCTCTGCCTGGGCTCTAGCTGCAGCTCAGGCACACAGGAATGTGGCATTTGTTAAAGGATTTGTCCCAGAGCTGCTTTTGATACCCAGCTGTGCATGCAGTCACAGCAAGGCACATCTCTGGCACCCACCCTAGGAAGGTGTGGGGTGAGTGCCCTTCTCCCAGGAGCTCTGGCAGGCTCCCAGGGGTCTCAGGTGTGTTTTTCAGACATGGAAATCAGCATTCTTGGTTGGTGCTGTACCTGTGAGCCCTGGGATGCCCCTGCCTTGTGTCAGGGTATCAGGTGAGGCTCCCAGCTCCTCTCTGCTGAGCAGGGCTATCCTGCACTTCATGTGTGTAGCAACTTGGACATTACTTTTTTAATTCACTTTCTTTGACATGCAAAAATCAAGCAGCTTCTTTTTTTTTTCCCTGCTGAGAGATAACAAGAGATTCATTAACTCCCCCCAGAGATTCATTACTGCTGGTCTTTCTGCTTTGTATTTAACAATTAAGAGATGAATTCACTAATTGAAAAAGGGACTTGGGTAATTTCAGTCTGCACCTTCTGAAAGTCTGTCTTGACAACTGAGCAACCTGCCAAGTGTGTCCAACTCTGTGATCACAAACTGGACCAGTGGCTACAACAAAAGAGGAGCAGGTCAGTGGATTGAGTCCAACTGCTGACACATTTACTGGCAATGGGAGAGCAGCTGTATTTTCAAATAGCCAAAGCAAAGACACTTTTTCAAGAAGCACTGGGAGATGATCCTGCAGAGTCTGGCAAAGGCACACCTGAGCAGGAGTGGGCATTGTGAGTGCCAGAAAAAGGAGTCAGCAGCATCATCTGTGTTCTGCTCAGGGTGCTGGAGCTGGGGTGTGATGGCCAGGCTGTGCTGTCTCAGGCTCCCAGCTAGGTGCAGGTTCATCTCTGTGTGCAGGGGAAAGGAAGATGCTGGTGCATGCACTGTCTCTTTGAACGAGGCTAATTGTTACCTTTGCCTCTCCATTTTCTGCCCTGGGTGAATTGTGCTGTGTGTGGGTGCTGGGGAGCTGTGCCCCCACTGATTGGGGTGGGTTTTCCTATCAGGGAAAGGTTATTGAGCTTGGCCAAGCAGACAGTTTGACCAAAATTGTGTCATGCAGCTGTTCCTGTGCCATGGCTGTTGCCAGTCCCAGCTGGCAGAGCCCATCAGTCCCTGTTGGTGTGGCCACTCCAGATGCCAGAGCAGCCCCTGTGGACTTTGCTGCTCTCTGTGTTTGCCTGTGCTCTGTTTCTCCTGCTGGGAATACCTGTGCCTGTGTTTTCTGGCTGGCACTGCCTGCTGGCACTCTGGGGTTTCAGAGCCTTGTCCTGTCACTGCTGGCACCTGTGGCATCACTTTCTCCCTTGTGGCTGTGCAGGAGAAAAGACAAGGTCAATGTCCAGGTCACAAACATGAGGGTGCTCTGGCATCCCAAGAGTTTGCACTTGCCTTTATTCTCCCTCCTCCCCTTTGGAACAAGCTTTTCAATAGAAATATGTGCAGCATGGGCTGGTGGCTTTGGGTTTTTTCTCTGAAAACTGTCACTTGCCTTGATTTGCCAGAGTTTGTCCCTTCCTTCCCACTCACCTTCATCACCCTCTCCCCAAGACAGAGGCAGAAGTTTCTTTGAAACAGATGCAAGTGAAAAACAGACGAGAAAGCCTTCCAGCAGGTGTTTTGTGTGAACTGGAGCTGCACTGGTTGTGTGTTCCCAGGGCTGGTTGTTGTGCTGTTCCTGCTGAGGGTGGAGCTCTGGCAGGCTGGCTGGAAGGGCTGTGCCTGGGAAGGGTGGCAGGGAGGCACAGTGGCATAATTAATGCTGTCACAAAGTGCCTGGCCTTGTTCATGAGGCTGCAGTGGTACTTCCAGCATATTGTATTCATTTTCCTTGGATTGTGCTCTGACAGTGCACCCTGAGTCAAACCCAGCTCTCAGTCAATCTGCCTCTGGGAGTTGAGGGCTGCTTCACAGCTGGGAAAAGTTCCTTTCCCATTCAAACAGGAATGAACTGACTTTAGGGGCTGCCTTTACATCTTTGTTATCTTAAGAAAACTGTTGAGTGAAAGAAGAGCTTAGGCTGTGATGGTGTGCTGATGCAAATGAAGCTGTCCTGGTGTGTGGTGTTCCCTCAGCATTCCAGTGTAATGAGGTACTGTCAGTGGTAGCACAAACAGCATGGATGTTCCTTTAATGAACATCACAGAAATCACAGTTCAGAGTTCCCTGCATGTGTGAGCACTTGGGAGTCCTTCAGTGAGTTTTATTGACTAATTGCATGGTTTTAAATTGGCCCCAGCAAATGGCTTGGAGGGGTCACGAGTGCAGGGTTGGTGCTGCCTTGGCTGCCTGCAGCTCTTTGGGAGCAGTGTGTGTGTGTGTGCAATCCAAGAACCCTGTCACTTCAGTTTGTTCTGCTGCTGGGGTTTGGTGTGTGCCCCTCCCCGGGTGACATCCCAGCATCTCCCCATGAGAACATGCAGGAGCACATCAGGCTGGGAACACGTGGGATTTTATAGCACAAGGTTTGATACTGGTGCTGCTGGAGCTCCTGTCCAGCCCGGGTGGTTCTGTGAGTCATTACTGGGGTCATGACAGGGATGTTCATGTGTGGATAGTCCCCAGGACAGGGACATGCAGAGCAGACTGAGGTTGGAAGCCTGGCATGAGCTGTTGTATCAGGAGAGGGGGGTTTGTCTGGGTGACACTGCTGGGGCATCCCCATCCTGTTCCACCCAGGGAAACCTGCTGTGCCTGTGAGGAGCCCAGGGCTGTGACAGCACTGCCTGGACTCACATTGATCCATTCTGGGAGCTCCTCAAGGACAGCTTTAGCTCCTTGCATCCAAGTTGCAGCAGCATGGCTTTTGAAGCACGTGGGTGCTTTGTCTGTGTTTAAGGTTGGCAGATTTTCATTCTGTACCCATAAGATACTGGGATGAACATGGGCTTGCATGGAAAGATGATGTTTTAAAATCTTACTAGCCACCTGTGTATAAAGGCAGACTTGATTTTTGAGGTGTGTGGACATTTTGATATCTGAACTCTGTTTACAGCTAAAGGAAAAATAGGATTTTTTTAATATTTGAAATTGAGATGCATGCATGGGTTCACAAACACACAAACCTTTTCCCAGGCTGAGACAGTTTCTCAGCTCTGGCCTGAGCCTTTCCCAGGGTGATAGCATTTGGGAAAAACAGAGAGGAATTATAACAAAGATAAAACACCTGCTGGATCCATGGGAAACCACGGACAGGAGGTGTCCCTCTCTCTCTGCCCAATGAACTGTCTGTATTTTGTTTTTCACAAACTATCTTATTTAAAGCCATGGCTCCTTCAGTAAACTGCTCTTTCTTGGACCAAGTAAGAGAGTGCCTAATGTGTTCATTCATCTCCCCAGGACTCGCCAGTGTGTTCATTCACCTCCCCAGGACTCCCCAATGTGTCCATTCCTCTCCCCAGGACTCCCCAATGTGTCCATTGCTCTCCCCAGGACTCCCCAATGTGTCCATTGCTCTCCCCAGGACTCCCCAATGTGTCCATTCCTCTCCCCAGGACTCCCCAATGTGTCCATTGCTCTCCTAGGACTCCCAATGTGTCCATTCCTCTCCCCAGGACTCCCAATGTGTGTCCATTGCTCTCCCAGGACTCCCCAATGTGTCCATTGCTCTCCCCAGGACTCCCCAATGTGTCCATTCCTCTCCCCAGGACTCCCCAATGTGTCCATTGCCCTCCCCAGGACTCCCCAATGTGTCCATTCCTCTCCCCAGGACTCCCCAATGTGTCCATTGCTCTCCCCAGGACTCCCCAGTGCCTGCTCATGTGTACTGAGCAATTTCTGGGATAGTTAGTGAATATCTTGGTGAGCCCATGGTTGCAGTGCTGGAGGCACCAGCTCTGTAGCAGGCTGTGGTTGGGATAAAAAAGAGTTGCAAGATTTCACATTGGATTAAAACAAGGTTTCTGTCTGCAGGGATTTGCTGTTTCTCCCTTGAAAGCTGCAGATGCATGGAAGGAGCAGTTGAGTGGGAGGTGATGTGTCTGACACAGAGTGTGGCCAGAGCCAGCCATGGTGACACTGGTGCCAGCTGATCAAAGGCAGGGCTCTGGCATTTATTGGGGCAGCAGGGCACACCTGCTGACTCAGAGAAATCTGGAGAGTTTGTTATTTTGGGTGTTGCTAAGCATGAATTGTAGAGAATGTATGTGTGACTAACATCTGATTTGGGGCAGATTTGCCAAGTCACCCAGAAAGAAGTAAAGCCAATTTATCACCTGCCATGTCTTTCAGCAAGGCTTGAGTGATGACAAGAATGGGATGGTGTTATTGTAAACAGTACAATGTTCAAGGAAATCCTATTCTTGTTATCCCTTCCCCGGGGGCACAAGTCCTTCCGTGCTCCATTGAATTGTGTGCAACTTACAGCCTTGTTGGTATTAAATAAGAAACAATCCAAAGTTCTGTGAACTGTAATTTAGCTTTTCTTTTTTTTTTTTTTTTTTAAAGCAGTTTCATTTTGTTAGTTTGATTTTTAATTTAGAAACTTGTTTGCTTTCAAACCTCATTACTGCAGGCCTTAGAAATCTCCTGTGGGTTATAAGAGGTATAAGAGGAGAAAACTTTTTGTACATCTCCTTGTAAAGTGCAATTCTGGGTGCGTATTCTTTTTTTTTTTTTTTTTTTTTTTTCAGTTTTTCTGGAAATAATTTATAATTGACTTTCCAAGTAGAAACATCTACATTTTTATAATTCTTCCCCTCATCTCTATGCCAAGTGTATCTTGGCTGTGCCCAGAGAGCTGATTAAAAACTATTCAAACACACTTAGCAGTGTGCAGTGGCTACATTTATAGCATCTGACTTGAATGTTTGTTTCATAGTCTGGGTTGTAACAATCTGATTCTCAGACTGCAATTGACGTCAGTTTAATAGGAAAATTCGAAAAAACCTCTATTAGATTTTCACTATTAAGTTAACAATGAAAACTTTCTGCAGATGCCTTACGTAGACGAGGCTGCTAACAGAAATATTACATTAATAGAAATCAGACTTCCAGAAATTACAAAAAACCAAACAATTTTGTTTTCCATTTTCTAGCTCACAAAAATATTTGCTTTTGAATTGCACTAGTGGTTTAGATGTTAAATATGGGGAGAAGACAGCTCTTGGCTGTTTGTGGTCGTGTTGCAAATCTCGTGGCTTTTCCAGAGCTGGAGAACCCTTCCAGAAGGGTTTGTTTTACCAATTACCCCATCCTTCGGGATTTACCCCATCCTTCGGGATTTACCCCATCCCTCGGGATTTACCCATCCCTCGGGATTTACCCCATCCCTCGGGATTTACCCCATCCCATGCAGTGTTGGTCTCTGCGTGTGGCAGCTCAGCAGTGACAGCACACCCAGTGTGTCCATGTCCCTGTGTCCTGCTCCCCTGCCCAGCCACTCTGTGCTGTTCCATCCCAGCTGAGCCCCTGTTCCAGCCCCACTGGGTAACTCTGCCTTTCCTCACCTGTTCCAGCCCTGGCAGGACAGTGTGCACAAGTGGGACCCGGGGTTATATATCAGCAAAATTGAAATTCTGGCCTTAATTTTGGGCACATGAGTTTTTTGGGGGTCTTGTGCAAGGTCCCACCTATTCCTTAGAGTGGCTGAAAGGATCAGCAGCATCTGCTGGTGTGACTGGGGTCAGTCAGCCCAGGGCCTGGAGCAGTTGTGCCAGAGGAGCTGTGTGCTGTTTGGTTGTGCTTTGTTTGCAAATTCCCATGAAGACAATCCCAAGTCATGGGGAACAGTGGCCTAACCTAAAACACCTTGGGGCTTGAAATAGTTTTGAAGCTTCAAAAATCTGTAATGATCTGTGCTTACTCTTGTGCTGATTTCTTTCTGTAGTCAGTGGTCAGGCTCTCATTTTTGCCCTGTGTTTGTAGGGATGAGTTGGACACAGGGGCTGCTTTGCCAGGCAGGCAGGTAGGCAGTTTGATGGCAGGTGGGAAAAGCTGCCTTTTGCTTGTTCTGTTATTGCCCACAGCTCCCAGCTGTTCCTCCTGGTTGCTGTTGCAGTGAGTGCAGCCTGAGCTGGTTCCAGCTTTGGCTCGCTCATCTCTGTGGCTCAGCACAGCTTTGCAAAGGCAGCTGTGGCACATTCAGTGTCTCTGTCTCCTTTTACAAAGTTCATTCTGGGAATTTTTGGCAAATTGTGTGTTCATTTGTCAGTGTCACCTTAATCTGCAAAGCAGACAGTGAGCAGCTCAGTCTGCTCTTTGCTGCCCATTCCTCAGAGCTGCAGCAGTTCTGGTGGGCTCTGTGTGTGTCAGCAGCCTGGGAATGGGCTTTGCTCACCTTTACCTTGGCACTAATGGATGCTGGCTGTCTCTCTTTGGGCTTTCCCCCTGTTTTTTCTTTGTCATTGGGTTCAAAGTGAAAGCCCCCTCTGCTTTCCTGCTCCTAAAACCCAGTTTTGCTGCTCTGCTCTCCCTGCTCTCAACCCCCCTTTGGGAGCAGGAGGGAATGGTGTGTCTGGCAAAGGAACAGGTGAAGTTTGGTTGCTAAGTGGAACTGATTTAATTAAATCTCCTTTTCAGCCTCATAGTGGAGTCATTGAAGAAGGCAGAGGAGTAGGAATGTGGCTTCTGAGTCTTTTTTCTCTCCTTTCTCTTGCCTGTTTCCATCCCTGCAGTCAGTGAAAATAAAGCAGCTTTCTAAACAGAGTACCCGTCTTTCTGGTGCTTTAAAGAGTAGGCTGTGTTAAAATTGCAATCTAGTTTTTGTTAGCTCACCCCTGCACTCCTGACCCTTGTAGAGCAGCTTTGCTGATGCCCAGTGTTTGCTGCAGCCCCATGGCAGTGTAGGAGTGAGGATCCCAGCTCTGACCCCCCTGGAGCCTCCCAGACACAGCACTGCACTGCAGTGAGGGTGGGACAGACTGAGCAGCCAGTGCATATTCCCTGTGTCCATGATCCCATACTGTGCAGTGCAGGGCTGTTCTGTCCCTGGGGAAATGGCCCTGACTGTCCCCAGAGACTGCAGAAGTTCTGTACAGCAGCTGGCCAAGGACTTGCTTCACTTCCACGTTATTTATTCTTGTATTCTTCTTTTCCCAGCCCCTTTGCCCCCAAGTAATGGTGCTTTCTTTTTGGTCTTTGAATTTTTTTCTTGCTACTCCTTTGATGGAGATTTGAGCTTTTGCTAGGAAACAGCCCCCAGAGGGGTTTGTAGCTCCCCTGGAGCTGGAGCAGGCAGTGGGGCAGTGCAGCAGGCTGGGATGGCAGCAGGTGAGTGCCCATGGCAGGGCACAGGGCACAGGCTGGGGGTGCCCCAGGAGCTGGCCTGGGCCACTGCCCATGGTGGCAGCCAGCTTTTGGGCAACTGTTCTTGGGGGTGAAATGGTTAGGGGGTTTTTAATAATTCTCATGAGTGGGTTTGTCCAGGTAGGAGCCAGGGCTCCATTGCATTTCATGTCCTTTCCAGCTGTGGCCAGCAGCATTTGCTGCTGCAGAGGAGAGGGAGGGAAGCTCCCAGCAGGGTCAGAAATGGATGCAGTTGTTTCTGCAGCAGCTCTGGGAGCTGAGGAGCTGCTCCTGAGGCAGGCAGGCTTCCTGGGGGTGCAGAGCCAGTGGCACCAGTGACACCAGTGACACGTGCCCTCTGCTCCAGGCTGTCCCCTCCTCAGGCAGCACACTGCTCTGGGGGAATCTCCCCATCACTGATGGACAGCTGCACTTGGCTTTAGCAAGACTTGTTAGAAGGTGTTTTTTAATTAACTGCACATGATCTGCCTTTCAGTAATAGGAGTTGAACTGAAAACTGAATTTGGCCAAGCTGTGCTTATGCCCAGCTCAATATAATACAATCCAATACAATATAATAGAATATAATACAATATAATACAATACAATATAATAATCCCTGCACACCACGTGTGCTCTGGGGCTTGCACCTCATCCTGTCTCTCACCTTTAGCACCAGTGCTCCTGTGTGGGAGCCCCAGGTTTGGAACTTGAGAGTCCTGCAGCCAGAAACTGCTTAGAGAAAAAAGCAAGTTTCCTTTTTTCCTTGAAACTGTAAACACACTAGAGCTGGACAAAGTGTGTGTCACCTTCCTCCACAGCATCTCTGGAGAAGCTGAGCTGCTGCAGCTGTGCAGCAGGGGTGCAGGGGTGCAGTCTCTGGGCATGGTGCTGCTGTTGAACACATGGGCACACACAGCTGCTCCCCACTGGTGCAGGGTGTTAAACACCAAATCCACCCCTGAGGCAGGTGATGAGGCTTGCAGCACAGGCTGCAAGTGTTTGCAGTCACCATTTCCAGTGCTGGAGCAATCTTTAGGGCCCTGTGCTGGGTGTTTGCTTTGTCCCTTGCCAGGAGGGCTGTTGGTGATGCAGACAGGGCATTGCAGTGAGCTCCAGGGAAATGCCATGGGACACTCAGGCACCTTCTCTGCTTGCCCAGCCTTTCATTTATTGCTGCCATTGGTGGGGGGATAGGCACAAACCTGAATTTGTTCTGAGACCACAGAAATGTTCTGTTCCATTTTTATTTATTGTCTAAGAAGTCTTGTCACAGATGTGTCTCTTCCCTCTCATCTCCTGCCCTGTGCTCTAAACCAACCCTAGAAATGATTTTACATCTTCTTGCATGTGTGGAAGAGAAATGACTTGGGACTCAGCAAAGAGGATCCCCTAGTAAAGCTACAGGAAGAATGGGCCCTTTGTCACTTAATGGAGGAGTTGGTATATTCTGCAAAAAAAGTCATTGGAGAGAAAGTGCTACAGAATTGAAATCCAAAGGAGTTAGCAGACAGGAAACTGAAAGAGTCAAAAGCTTTTTTTAAGATGGAAAGTATTTTTTCTCTCTTCTGGTTTCCGAATAAATAATAAACCTGCAAGTCATGGGTTTTAAGCTTTTTCCTTTTATTTATTTTTATTTCTCCACAAGCATGAGAACTAGAGTTATCTTTTAATATAAACAACCCAAAACCCTGCAGCTGAGATCTTTGCATTCTCACAGAGTCTCCCAGCTCCAGCAGCTGCAGCTTTAGGGAAACATGACTAGATCAGATATTAGAAAGTCAGGCCCCAGCAAGAAGCCCTTTGTGTTCCCAGGGCAGAGGTCATTGCTGTGGCAGTTGTGGGCATTGGCAGAGTCCTTCTCTCCAAACCCTGCTGCTGCTTTGGCACTTGGGATGCTTTGTGTCTCTCACTGGGATTCTGCCATCCACCTTGCTGCTGCTGGGAGTGACAGATGCCTCCCAAGCCTTTCCATTCCCTCCAGGGGAACACTCTGCACAGCTGAGAGATAATATTGTGCAGAGAGCTGCTTTTCCTTCTGGGAAAAGAATTTTCTTGTTTTGACTGTGGGGTTTTTGGGTTTTGGTTTTTTTTCATAAGTGTTTCCTTAGCATGGAACATGAAAAGTTGCAGTGTTTTGTAGCTCAGAGTTGGTCCATATTAAACCTTTTAAAAGGGTTATCTCAGCTCATGACTTCTGTAGTTTTTAACTAAATGAATGAAAAAAGTCTGTATGTTGCTACCCATAAATACTGAGTCACTTGCTGTGCATTTCCCACAAATCCCAGCCTGTGTCAGAGCTGTAGATGAATCCAAGATTGGCAGATTTGTGACCCCTCTTTGGTGCTCTGTGTTTGGGATTGAAAGCATTTGGAATGGCAGCAGGTGGCTGAGAGCTGTGCTTGCCTGTGCTCTGCCCTTTCCCCTGCCCTGGTTCAGAGGCTGCCAGGAACAGCACATTTTATACCTGCCCCATTTATAGATCTCACACCACTGGGCTGGGAGGGATGCACTCATGCTGGGCCTGACTGACTTTGCATCTGGGATGGTTTTAATTTATTTTCATCTGAAAATTACAAGATTGGCTTCAGTTCTCCATTTTATTGCTTCTGTTAATACTGCTTATTTGCCCTTTTTTTCTTAAACAATAAGGTCTTTGCAGTGTGCAGTCCCACCTTATTTTGCTTTTCTGTCTTTGCTGCCAGGAAGAAGCTGTGTGTTTCACAGGTGTGAGTCCCCTTGGGATGGTAAATCAGTGGGGGTATTCTGGCTGCTTTGTGCTGCATTCTGTGTGATTTCTGTGTTTGTGAAACACCCAGCCAGGGCTATCTGCAGGTTGTCAGCAGCTCTCCAGCAGTGCTGTGTTCTGGGGAACCCTTGGAGGGCTTTTCCTTTTCCATGGCCCCTGCTCACTGGGGAATGAGTAAACTCCAGGCTGGGGGGTGATGGGGCACCCTGTGCTATTTCTGTTCTGCTTTGCCATCAGCTCTGCTTTTGGCCATTTCCCTGGAGTTTGTTCAGAGACTTTTATTTGACACTGGTGCCACAGACACCCTGGGTCACTGCTGGAGTTGAGCAAAGGACTGAAATGGGTGTTTTCAGCCTCAAACCAAATGGGAGGTGACACCTGTCTGAGTGCCTCTCCTGAGTTCCCCATGCAGAATTGCCATTTCCATCCTGTTGGAGTGTTCATCCTCCTCTTGCAGGGCTGTTGGTGACTTAGTTCATACAGATGTCTTTGGGCTTTAATTCTGCTTTCTCCCCAGAGGTGTCTTTGCTTCCTGCCTGCTGTGACAGGGCAATAGTGACAGTGGCACAGCCTGGCTGGCAGTGCCATGAGCCACTCATGGCCTGGAGCTGGGACAGGGTTCCTCAGGGGCTCTGCAGGCAGGGCTGTGGGTAACCCTGGGCTTCCTGCAGCATTTCTGTGCTGCCTTGGTTTTGTCACCCATGGAGCTGTGTCCCCTGCCCTCTGTGCAAGGCCCTTTTCCATCCAGCCCTGGTGCAGCCTCACATCTGCTGAGTGGAAGCAGCCTGCCTGCTGGGCTGGGGGAGGCTCAGGGTTAACCTCTCTGGGGTGATTTTCCTCTCCAGTGGCAGATCCTGTTTGGGGAGTGACTCTGCTGCTGGGGCCACTGCAGTGGCTGAGCAGAACAATGCTGCCTGTGCTCCTGTCCTGCACAAAGTGATTTAGTGGGGCACACTGTGACCTTGCACGTTGGGGGATGATTGCAGTGCCTCCCTGGCTCCTGGTCAATCCTTTCTGTGCTCCTGGGCTCATTGCCTCATGTCCAGGGGGGACACAGCATGGCAGCACAGCCAGGGCAGTGGGGACAGCTCTGCAGCTTCGTCCCATCCCAGTTCCACATGTCCCTCTGCCAGCTGGGGCAGTTCCCATGGCATTTTTCTCCCTGGAGAAGTCTTGGGTGACTTGTCTGTGTGTATTGCTTTGGTGTGCAAACACATAAACATTGCAGCACTGGTAGTAAGGAGCCCCTTTTTTCATAAAAACAAATCCTGAGTCAATTACTTTCTCTGTTGTAGCACGCTATTTATTATTTTTTCTCCTTAACTAAGTTAAGTGAGGGTGAAATCCAACAGGACGAGATGCTGTTGTAATTTATTGTCTTTTTTAAGAGAAGCATGAATAGTCTTACCCCACTCTTCCATGCTCAGGGAAAAAGAAATGAGAGCAGAAGGGGTTGGGTGGAGTGAGCAGAGTTGTTTTGGTGCTCCCACAGTGTGTGCTGCTGTGCATGGACTGGGTGCTGTGCATGGACTGGGTGCTGTGCATGGACTGGGTGCTGTGCTAGAGCAGTGGGTGCTGTGACACCAAGAGTTGGCAGCCTGTGCAGTCAATGTTTAACCTGAGATAAATGCTGCATTGTTCTGCAGCAGCACAGCCAGGGCAGTGTGTGGTGCCTGGCCAGCTGCACTCCCTGTCCTCTGCCATGGCCCTGTCACCTGAGTGACACCAGCTACAGGGGGCTCATGGACAGACAGACCCTGAGCCCAGCCAGCCCTCTGCAGAGCCTGTCCCTCTCTGCTGTCACATCCTCCCTGCCCATGGGGAAATCCCTGCCTGCTCCTCCTCTCTCCCTGCTGCCTGTGCTGGAGAACAAGGCTGTTGTCCTGGGAGCAGCTCTTTGTCACTCAGTGTGGGCTGAGGGACATCCCATCCCACAGTTTGCTCCTGTCCCAGAGCAGAGCAGCAGCTGGATGGTCTGGGGGATGCTGTCCCTGCATCCCAGCTCTGGCAGAGGTGGGAGCATCCCTGCAGCAGAGATCAGCACAGCTGGCCTGGCACAGCCAGGGTGCTGCAGAGACCATCAGACAGAGCTGCTCTTTCAGCAGAGGGAGAATGTTTGCTCTAGCCAGTGGCTGCCTCTAAAAATACTTCAAAGATCACTGGAGTCAAAAACAGGACAGGCTACATGGACATTTCCCAAAAGGAGAAAATGAACCAGCAGACATGTAGCCTTTCAGAACCCTGCACTGGGGGTGACAAACATTAATTCTCCATGTCTGTCCAAACTTCCATGGCAAAGCTGGATTGGAATAAGCAGTGAGCCCAAAGGTACATGCAGCCCTGGCACAGATGTGTGGGGACAGCAGCTGTGTGGGGACAGCTGTGCTGCACAGGTTGCTGCTGCTCTCTCCTTTCCCTGCTGCTGTTTCCCTTCCCTGCTGCTGTTTCCTTCCCTGCTGCTCTTTCCTTTCCCTGCTGCTCTCTCCTTTCCCTGCTGCTCTCTCCTTTCCCTGCTGCTGTTTCCTTTCCCTGCTGCTCTTTCCTTTCCCTGCTGCTGTTTCCTTTCCCTGCTGCTGTTTCCTTTCCCTGCTGCTCTCTCCTTTCCCTGCTGCTGTTTCCTTTCCCTTCTGTTTCCTTTCCTGCTGCTGTTTCCTTTCCTTTCCCTGCTGCTGTTTCCTTTCCCTGCTGCTGTTTCCTTTCCCTGCTGCTGTTTCCTTTCCTGCTGCTCCTTTCCCTGCTGCTGTTTCCTTTCCCTGCTGCTGTTTCCTTTCCCCTGCTGTTTCCTTTCCTGCTGCTGTCCTTCTGCTTTCCCTGCTGCTGTTTCCTTTCCTCCTTGTTTCCTTTCCCTGCTGTTTCCTTTCCCTGCTGTTTCTTTTCCCTCTGCTGTTTCCTTTCCCTGCTGCTGTTTCCTTTCCCTGCTGCTGTTTCCTTTCCCTGCTGCTGTTTCCTTTCCCTGCTGCTGTTTCCTTTCCCTGCTGCTGTTTCCTTTCCCTGCTGCTGTTTCCTTTCCCTGCTGCTGTTTCCTTTCCCTGCTGCTGTTTCCTTTCCCTGCTGCTGTTTCCTTTCCCTGCTGCTGTTTCCTTTCCCTGCTGCTGTTTCCTTTCCCTGCTGCTCTCTCCTTTCCCTGCTGCTCTCTCCTTTCCCTGCTGCTGTTTCCTTTCCCTGCTGCTGCTCCCTGTTTGTGGAAGGAGATGGAGAACAAAGCACGTTGATGAGCAGGAGGCACAGCAGCTGCCCAGAGCAAACAGCCCAACTGTGAGCACCAAAATGAGTCACAGGAATGGACAGGTCTGTGCTTTGAGCCACAGCTCTCTGGTGTGATCAGGCAATGCCCTTGAATAGAGGAACAAGTGAATTCCTGCCTGAACAGCCTGTGCTCATGGCAGAATGGAGCTCTCCTGAGAAGAGGGATGAGCTGTGCTGAGAACATGGCAGTCAAGGTCAGAATCTTCACCCTCTTCACCCAGTGCAAGCAAGTGATGTAGGGACAGTAATTATGGCATTTGCAGCAAACCCAGATCTTAGTGACTTAGGCATTTCATTTTTTCTTTTTTTAAGTAAGTGTGGTTTTTTGTGAAATGACAAATCTCATCAGGATCAAAAGAGTTTTTAAACAACACTGCAAAGTTGTCTAGAAGAGTTTTAGCTTTTGGTCAAGAAATGGAAGCAAGCACAGCCTTTCACAGCCTGCCCTTTGCTGGGAGTTTGGTGGTGAGTAGCCCACGTTAGGAATCCAGACCTTGCACTTCTGCAGCAGTGTAAATACCACTGGAACAGGGCTCTCTTTTTTAACTTGGGGTGGTTTTAGTTTTGGCTTTTCTTCCTCATGAAAGCAGGGCTGTGTAAGCATCAGTGAGGTGCATATGATTGCAGTAAAATGTGAAATTCCTCGTGCTCCTTGCTGTTCTGGGGTCAGCTGGCAGAGCTTGCTTGGGGAGCAGATGAATCCAGCACTGGTACTGCAGGTGTGAGCTCTGACAGGTCTGAAAGCATTCTGCATCCAGTTTGTGTAGTGGTTTCAGCACCTTGAGGTACTGGAAGCTTTCCTGTTAATGTAATTAATCTGCATTTCAGAAGTGTTCATTGATATAGATGCTGTGGGCTTGGTGTGGCACTGGAGCTGTGTTGTGGCAGGTGTTGGACCACATGGGGCTGATGCTGCTGTGAGCCAAGTGCACACCTGAGGCTTTACCCCACCTGCTGCCATGCAAAATAAATCCACACCTACTTCAAGGCTGACATTTCTTTCTTTCTTTCTTTTTTTTTTTTTTTTTTTTTTTTTTAACTCCAGCTTTATTTTTTTCAGCCGAGGTAGAAATAGATTTCAGGATTGAATAATTACCATCAACCTAACTAGTTTCCAGCACTTGACTTCAAGAAATAATTTGGAAATATGTTTGTATGTTTGCTGCCAGCAATTTTGATTGGTGATAGGGAGGTTTGTTGACTTGTTTGCTGCAAACTGGATTGATGTCTTGGTTTGCATGGCTGGAAGCTGAGGATGTGCAAGTGCTCTATAGTGGTACCTTTGCAGCAGGATGCACAGAGGTGCTCAGGAGCTTTGCAGTCACCTGGAGCTCCTTGGGTAGCCCACAAATGAGCTCCCCACACTTGGAGTCACCCTTCAGTCCTGAAGCCTTTTCAGTTTTTGCCTGTGGGGCCCCTTCTCTGTAAATGCAGTTTCTCAGGCTGATACTCTGAGCAGTTCCTCACTTGGTTAGGTGTTGGCTCTGCTCAATGTATATTATAATACAAGCAAATGTTCACAGCTCTTGTCTCCTAATGTCATTTTCATATTGTTGTGTCATTTAGGGTGGGAAGGGAACTTTCCATTTGCTCCAGTTGTAACCATAAAGGAAAGTGAAGTTAAGATTGGAGTTCTGCCTTTTTTAGGACTCACTTCCTTCATGAGGAGAAGGTAGAGCTTCAGAATCTTGTGTATACTGAATATTTATTAATGATGTTTTGGAATATTTGTTTCCCATCATTCTGCTGTCTTCAAATTAGTAATGAATGCTTACTAACTTTATTATGTCAAATCAATACTAATATTGATCTAATAGTAATAAACTTATAACTCCTGCTGTAAAATGCTTTAACATGAACTTCAAGAGGAATATTAAAGTGTATTAGTCATTCCCTGAAGCTGATTGATATGCATGGGGGTTTCATAGAAATAAAAACCCTAGCTGGGATGCATGCAGTGCTAGCCTGATTTCAGTAGATTTTACATCTTTTTCCTGCTGTTTATAGTTATGATAATGGGATGTTAAAGGCTTTTGACAGTCTGATGCTGACTCTGTTTCTTTATTGCTTCCTGCCCCTAATCACCCTTGAATTGGATTCATCTCCCACAGACATATTATTTATTTAGCACAAACTTCCTTGCCACTCTTTGCAGAATTTTCCAAGGCTTTCCAGTTGGTCAGGAGACAAACTATTTGTGGTTGTTTTTTGTCCTTGGCATGGTGAAGTGTGAGTGAATGTGAAGTTCTGGGTGTGGTGGCACCTGCAGCTTTGAGCCTCATCCCTCTGCTGCTCCAGGGCTGCACAAATCATGGGCTGCTTTTTTGGTTTTAATTACTTTCAGTATTTGATATTTAACTTCCAGGTTTGGTTGGTTGGTTGGCTGCTTTTCCTTCTTGGATAAACTCGTGGGCAGGAACTTAAGGTTCTGCTCCATTCTTTTTATAAATGTTAAAATACTGCAACAGAAGTAACTAGAGTTAGCTTTCATTCCCATATTTGCTCTCTGACACTTAAATCAGCATTCTTGGCCCTTCAGCCTCTCTAACCAAATGGCTTTTTGGACTGGTTTTGGAATAATTTATGAATTTTTACCTGCCTAAGGGAGACTGGGTCTTGGGGTAGCTGGAAAGAAACAGGCAGGAATCCTAAATACTCCATTCTTTTTGAAATTATTAATATATTTCATCTTGCATAAGCACTGAGCATAGCAGGAAAGATGTTTCAACTGGAATGCTTCCATTAGTACAGGGAATTCAGGAGCATTTGCAAGGCATGGAGGCAGAATGGGAGGTGAGAATTTCCTTTGGCTCTGGTTTTTCCTTGCCCCCAAGGAGGTTGTTGATGGCATGTCATAGCCTTCAGTGTACCAGGTGATAGTTAGACTCTTGTTTGCAAGAATCCACATGAGAGTATGAAATAGCCCTCTTAACTGGGACTGAGAAACTGAATTATTGAAAATGTAACATGATGGTAATGTACCAAATTCCCCGCTGGGAGGGAGCCAGGCTGCAGTGTGTGTACTGTACAGGTGAGGGGTGCAGTGTGTTAGTGACTAACCAAGTGCTGTGGAGCAAAGCTTTGGGGGGAGCACATGGGTGGGCAGGGTGCAGTTCATTTATCATCTGGGCTGCACTCCAGATTAGGTGCATTTTGGAATTCATTACTCTCTGAATTGACAATGAATTGAAGTGCTTCTGCTGCGTTTTTCCAGCCTTTCCTTTGCTCCCAGGCTTGTTTAGCACAGCAGGTGTAGTGGGGTTGGAGGTGAGCAGGGCTGTTGGTGTGTTAGTTCAGCTGCTGGATGTTCTGGGAGTGGCTGTGCTAGTGGTTCAATAACCAGCATCTTTAGGAAATGGCAGCCATGCAAAGAAAGAGACTTATTGATTATGGATGCATTTCATCTTTTTGTGCTAGTGAGAAAAAAACTTCTCCTACAGTAAGTGCTGAGATGATGGCTCTGTTCTTTGATGTTTTTAGAAGCAGCAGAGTTAGACAGTGGCACCATGCAGTGATGCTCATCCTTCCATTCACTGGATTGCTCAATAAAAGGGGGTGTAGGTTTGGGGAGCAGAGAGTGCCTGGCATTCATCCTTGCACCAGAGAGGCCAGGAGCTGGCCAGGCAGGACGTGCCCTGGGGAAATGCAGGCAGCAGCAGCAGGTGAGGGAAGAGGTGATCATTGCCAGCTGTGGCAGATGCCCAAAGGCTCCTAGCTCCCACTTCTCTCAGGGGTTTGCTTGGCTGTGCTACCCCAGCCAGGGCTTTGGGGCATTTGGACACCCAGGAAAGGGGTTCCCCTGTTCAGCACCTACCTTGGAGGAATGCTTGAGCAAATGGTCACAGTGAAGTAGTAGGTATGGCTGAAAATGCTCATATGTTAGGGAAACTAGACTTAAAGGATCAGAAGGATTTGAACATGGTTATAAATGAACATTTTTGTAAAACTTGGCTTTTTTGGAACCCTGTTTTTCTTCGTACGTAAACTTGTTGTTTAGTGAAGAGCAGTGACCAGTATCCCAAATAGAATTTGATATGGTAAAATCTGAGTTTGCTTCTTTTGCTGCTTCTTAGAAATCTGACCTTCAAATTTTATCGTTGGTTTTTTCTTAAAAAAAAAAAAGGATTTTGTTTTGTAGTGGCTGATTCATTACTAGATATTTGTGCTTTGTGTTGTTTGTTAGTTACCCTGCAAAGCATCTTTGTTCAAAGAAAGGACCTCAGGTGCTGTGGGTTTGTTTCACCCTCCCAGCAGAGCTGATTGGAAGCAAGGGCCAGCTGAATGCCCTGCTGGGGCAGTTGCAATGGGAGGGGCATTTCCCATCCATTCCTCTGGTCAGCTGGGCAGTGAGACACTCAAACCAGCAGTGTGTGCCTGGCAGTTGAGTTGAGTTGAGTTTTGGTTTTGTTTTTCCCCTCTGCCAGTATCAATGGGTGCTGGTGCATTCCTGCTCTGTTGCTTAGTCCCTGGTGAGTGTTAGGGAGCTCAGCAGAAGAGGCAGAGATGTGCTGAAGCCCAAGGCACACCTGGAGGATGAACCCCTCGTGCTCCCTGGCTGGTGAGAACCACGTTTGTCCTTTGTGTCACGGGTTTGTGTGTTGGTACAGTCAGGGGCTGCTGCTGGAGGTGACATAAGGCACACTCCTTGTCTTACTCACACACCTCCAGGCTTCAACTGGGAAAAAAAAGGATGGAGAGATCCCTGAATTCTGCTCCTGCAGTTATTCTCAGCATTTCATACCAACCAGTGCTTCAGGTTGAAAATACTTCTGTCTGAAAGACACAGTGCCTGGTGTTAATTGGGGGTTTTTGGGGAGGCTGATTGAGTCTAATCCTGCTTTGTGCACTAAATGCCTTTCCATGTGCTGGGTGCACTGGATGCTCCAAGGCACACATCTGCTAAGGGATGCCTCTGCAAGTCAGGCTCATTTGTTGCATAAGTGGCAGATTGGTGATTGCAATCTCTTTTCAATAGGGGATCACTTCAGCAAAACAATAATCCTCTCTCTTTTTTTCCCCAAGCCTTAGGTTTGTGGGTTTTTTCCATCTCTGTTTTAATCATCTTACTCCTGATTTTTCCTTCTCTCTAGGCTTACTTTGGTTTCTCTCTCTTCATAAACAGTTCCCAAACATGATTACAGTAGAGCTTGTGTGTGGCATTGGCCCTGTTGTGAGCTCAGAAACTACCCTGTGTGACATGACAGCTTTGTGTAGGCTGCTCTGGCTTCAGAGCAAACACCATCTCTTCTGGATTCCCAAATGCTCATCAAAATGGCCATTTTGGGGATGGCTGTTGGAGCAGTGCTTAGCTGGTGGTTTCAGTCCTTGCTGTGGTGCTGTGCCTGCCCCACACAGCAGGTTCATTGTGTGCACAGGGGCACAGAGCTCAGGGTGACACTGGCACTGGGTGACATTCTTGTGTTCTCTAATAGAAATGGCAAGTGCTAAGCCCCTCCTTTTTTTTTTTTTTTTTAATAAACGGTACTCTGAGTGCTTTAATGACTGTAAGGCTAAACCTGTGCCACAAGTTTTCAGAAGTTAGGGATGGAGATTTATTTCTTCTTTAGTAACTTTGGCAATCCTCTGTGTGTAGTTGTTGAGCTGAAATGTGCCTGTATTTAGCATAGCCTGTTTCCCTTCTCAGTCACAGACTCACTCTCACTGGTGCTCTCATAAAGTATCTGGGGGAAAAGACTTTTGTATGAAACACAGATGTGCAGTTGGGTAAACTGATCTTTTCCTGGCTCACTGCAAGAGCTATGGATGGAGACAACCTGGAGACTTTTTGTGAACTTTCCTTTCTGGTGTTTCATGATCTGTTTTTAAAAGCAGAGCTCATTAGAAGAGATAATTGATCAGGTGTTTTCTCATTCCTGGTCATTGTAAGAAGAACAAGTTGAAACCTTTGTAGTGTTCTTTGTACTTTCTTAGGAGTTATTTTGAAGGCTTTTTCCATTGTACTTCTATTATTTTTTTTTCCATTTTTCCATAATAAAGCTAGAATTTGGAGTTGGAAGTAGCAGAGTGAGCAGTCCCCTTTGCTGCCTTCCTGAAGCAGTGCAAGGCACTGAGTCACTCCCTGCCACTAATAATTGTGTCACTTTGCCAGGATCAGAATGTTCCAGGCTCAGAGCAGATAGTTTGAAAAGTGAAAATGCAGATGTGCCCATATATGTGTGTGTGCTCATGGGCACAGCCATGCTGCCCCTCTCTAACATTTGCATGTCCAGGGGTGAGCATTGATCCTCCTGGGTGGGGCAGTGAATTAATGCTCACTGCTTTCCAATGCAGCACAGGCTGTGCAGGCAGGAGATAAAAACCCTTATAAGCCCTTGGTTATAAATGAGGAAAAACATGTGGGAATGCCATGGGGGGAAAAAAAGAAAAAAAAGGTGGAGAGGATGCTGATCTTGTCAGATGAAGTTCTTTTTGTGGTTTGATGTGGCACATTTGATGTGTGATTTGTTGTATCCAGCTGTGATTTCTGTCCTGCAGACAGAATCTGTGATTTCTGTTCTGTGCTGCAGTGCTCTGAGGCAAACTGCACAGGCAGCCAGGTGTGCTCCTGCAGATGTTGGCTGTGCTGAGCATTTGAGGTGCTGATGGGAGAACTTGATCCAACAGCAATGAAAAGCACCCTTTTTCTGCTGATTGTTTTGTGCTTATCCTGGTCCATTTTGCCATCAGGGTTTGAACAGGGTAAGTCAATTTTCATGTTTTAGTGGCTTCACTGTAGGAAATGTCCCTCAGATGAGCAAAACTGCCTGAAGAGGAAAAGCAGTGGAGAGTTTGTGTGCAGGGAGCCCTGGCAGAGAGGTGAGGAGGGGCTGGCCTGAGGCAGGGGCAGTTCCCAGAGGCAGCTCTGGTTTATCCTGAATTATCCCCTGGCCCCAGCACTCTGGGGCTCTCCAGAAAGGAACCTGAATATTCCTGGGGCTCAGTGCTCCAGAGCAGTCAGAGCCCAGCACTCAGTGCCTGCCTGGGCTGCTCAGGCAGTGGCTAAAAGCAAAGCAAGGACTTGTCACCTGGCTGTGTGAGCTAACCCTGGCTGCTGGGCTGTGGCTGTGAATGAGCAGCAGGAGAGTCTGCAGTGGCTGTGAGCCCTGTGCCAGTGCTGGGCAGGCAGTGCAGGGCAGGCTGCAGGATGCAGTGCTGCTGTGCCTTGGGAGGGCACAGGGGGACATTGGGGGTGCCCAAAGCAGCTGCTGGGGCAGCATTTGGCCTTTCTGCTCACCAGCTCTGAAGCTGCTGCTGGCTTCACTTCCTACTGACAGAGGCTCTTGTTCCAAATACCCTGCACATAAAGAGGCACCTGGCTTGTGTAGCAAGGGTGTCCAGTGACCTGCTCCTGTAAGAAAACAGCCTCAAAGCTGGGTTTCAGAGGGGGTGAGGGGATAATCAGTACAGACATTGAGTATGAAAGGGAGGAGAATCCTTCCCTTCCCCCCACCCCATAACATTGCATTAGATAACAACAGCAGGTTTAAAACCCCCTCAGTTTCACTAGAGACTGACTATATGGTGCAGCTCAGGTTAGATATATTTATATTTTTTTAATATATTTATATACATATATATACACTCAGGTTAGTGTATATTTGACATGGTTGTTGGATCAGGCTGTTTGCCCACTGCCTTAGCTGGAAAAAATTGTATGGGAAATTTCAAAACAAGCACAAAAAGTTTTATAGCAGAGAAATCCAGCTGCACCCCTTCAGCCAAATCTGAGTTATTGTGAGAGCTGCCTGAATGAGCAGTGTCATCTCTGAGTTGTAAAAGGAGAGAAAGAAACATTTATGTTAGAGTGTATAAATTCCTGTTCATAGCAAACTGTAATACCTGTTAATATCGAACGTGGGTTCTATTTGTCTTGTGAGTTTTTGTTTTGTTTGTGGTTTGTTTTTTTTTTTTGTGGGGTTTTTTTGTAGGCTATTGTCACTGAAAACTTTAACATGAGAAGAGATATTTCCCTGTTGTTACCTTTTAGTAGGCATCTCATCTTCTAGAGGAAAATAAGATAAACCAGAACATTTGTGTTAGGTCAGCTCATCATGCTTTAATTGGTTCCATGAAGAAATAAAGAACCCAAATTATGCATTGCATTACCTATTAAAATAGAAATGTGTAGTAATTTTTAGTTATTTAAATTATCTGAAAATAGGTAAAAAGTCTGCATAATTGGTGTGCATCATGGTGTCTTGCTAGTGAGTTTTGGTCATGAGTGTCTTTATATGGCAGCAAGCATTCAATTGATGGTGACAATCATGAACTATTTGTTTTTAGCTCAGTTTCTTCCGGTCACAAAATTCCATTTTTTTTGTTCCTTGTGCCAATACGTGTTTTTCCCTGGCCTGTAAGACTTTGAGGCTGCTGGAGACAGCATTTTCCCAGTCTGTGGAAGGGTGAAAGGCAGTGATTTGGTGCAGGAGCAGCACAGGGAATGGTGGGGCTGTGCAGACTCCCTGCACTGCTGCCATTGATGTGCATGCACACACTTGACCCAAAGGCCCTTCTTTTCAGAGAGCATCCTTGCAGAGCCTTTGTGGCCAAATGCAGCAAGGGATTTCCTGTCCAGCTGGTTCACATTGGAGCTTTGGGTGTGCTGGGACAGCTCTCCATCCCTTCCCATCCCCCCAGTTCCCTGCCAGGGCACATTTTCCATGACTCTGTTTGCACATCAGGATGTTGCATAAGGCTCTCCTGGGGAAAATGGAATATACAGGAGCAGAGGATGAGCTGTGCCCACCCCCAGGGGCTGCTCACTGCAGCTCCAGGTGCAGTGTCAGTGGTGGGGAGCACCAGAAGGGAAAGGGGTGGCCACTGCAGTGAGCTGCAGTGAATATTTCAGTGTTCACATGCAGGTTCTCAGGCTGGTTCTGCAGGGGCTGAATGCAGGATGGGTGTGAGTGTAGCTCCCAGCCTCTCTGTCCCCTCATTTGGAATAGAGCTCTCCCTTTTCCCCTTGCTGGAGTGCAATGGGCAAGGGAGGAGAGGATAAGGAAGTGCAGCACAGGGTTTGGGCTTTTGTTGGTTTTGTTTGGTTTTTTTGAAATGGCTCTGCCAATAGAATATTGCATGCAGCAGTCATTAAAGAGAAATGTCTAAGGTATTAAATGGTGCTCGTTCCAGAGTTCCCTTTGGTGGCACAATCATATGACAGGCTTCAGCCTAGACAAGGAAGGGTAACCCCTGCTGAATTCACATTCCTGCTGCTGAGGAGGAGCATCCCTGGGCCACCCAGCACTCCTGTCACAACCATCTGGGGTTTGAGCCTTGTTCACATTGAGGAAATGCAGTTCAGTGCTGTGGTTGGAGTCAGTGAGTCCGTGGCCCAGCTCATTTCAGGGTGAAGACAAGCACCTTGGGGCTCTCCTGAGCCCAGGATTCCATCTGGGAAGTGTTTTCCAGGCTGCCTGTGCCTGATCTCCCCTTGCTGGGCTGGATGGGGCAGTGCTGGCAGGGAGCAGGACAGCAGAGCAGCTGGTGCCTGCTGCCCCTGCATGGCCAGAGCAGTGCAGAAGGGGAATAAATCCCCATGTGCTGTGCATGTGGGCATGCACTGAGTCCCTCTGAGGGGCAGTGAGCAGGCAGGCTCTGTCTGCAGCACTGTCTGATCCTTTGGGCACTGCCCAGTGACAAACTGGGGGAGCACCAGCTCCTTTTGGGAAGGGCTCTCCCTCAGGAATGCCAGGCAGAAAGAGGAGTAGCCCTGATGGGAACTATCTCCTGCTATAAATCATTGACTTGAGATAAAGTGTTGATAAGCATTACAGAGGAATGACCTCACTGTTTTACTGGTGCAGTTCATGGGAGCTGTCACTCTCTGTTTATTGCCCCTGCAGTTAAAGTTTATGCAAGTGCCTCAAAGGGATGCCCTTGAATCTGGGACTTGATGACTTCTGCCTCTGCTGAAATTACAGCTTCTAATTGGAGCAGATTGAATTAATTTCATTTGAAGCATGAGTAATCAGGTCCAGCCTCCATGTATCAGAGCTCAAATGCACACACACCTACAGTGTTAAAAGCCAAGGAACTCCTGGCCAGTGCCACATCTCAGAGCTTGGAGAGGGGTTTGAAAATCGTGCTGACAAATGTTCTGCCGTTCTTAGGAAAAGCTTTTTCAGCCAGAGGGTGAAACACTGAACAGGCTCCCCAGGGAATGCTCACAGCCCCAAGCCTGGCACAGCTCTGGAAGCATTTGGACAATTTATAAAGCACATGGTGGGGTTCTTGGGGGTCCTGTGCAGGGACAGGAGCTGCACTTCAGGGATCCTTAGTGCTCCCTTCCAACTTAGAATATTCTGTGCTTCTGTCATTGCATATAAATGAATGTACCTATTAAAAACCCCAAACCTTTAGGGTTTGTGAGTTTCAAGCTCTCTTCCCACATGTCACTCACAGGTATAATTAGTGGTTGTGGTCTGAATTGCTTTATTTTCTCCTCTGAGTGTGAGGGAACATCTTCATGTAGTTCTGACATGGCCACTGATGGTGTTTTCAAGAGAGAACTTCAGCTATTGCAAAACTTATTTAGACTTGCAAGCACTGAAAGTTGGATTAAGAAATGTTCAGCTTGATCTCAGATTGCATTTCAGGACCAAAAAGATGCAGACCTGAGTTTCATTGGTGGGGGTTCAGAGAATGGAGAAGGTCTTAATCATTCCATGCAAAATAAAGATGCCTCATTTCAAATAGCAACAGGACCAGAAATGGAGGTTTTAAATCAAATTGCATCCTGATTTATTCAAACTAAAAGGTTCTTAAAATGTGAGGGAAGCCTAAAAAATCTGCAGTAAATGCCAGGTGTCCCATTAAGGAAGCTGCAGAGTAGGAGTGTGAGCTGCCATTTGAGTGCTCAGGCAGGTTTGGATTGGGGAAGGTGTGGAGCCCCTGGCAGGCTCTGAGGGTCACCCAAAGGAGTGTGTGCTGTGCTCTGGGGCTCAGGGGCTGCTCAGCTGCCACAGCTCCATTCCCTGCCTGCTCCAGGCATGTTGGCTTCCAACACTGTGCTTCAGGCTTTGCTTGCTTTGATTCGGGATTTTGTTAAAATTGCCACTGAAAAAAAAAATTCTAACAGATTCTCCTCATGTTTCTGCAGAGGTATTGAAATTTTGTATGAAGGAGGGGTTGAAAAACTTGCTGATTTGACTTGCCATATTTCCCTTATTTAGTGTTTTTTTTTTCTTTTTCTTTTTTTAAGAGGCTGCTTTGGTGGCAAGCCTTACGGGCCACAGCAGGTCTGTGTCTGTGCCAGGCACATGTGTACACCTTGTTCAGCTGTGGGAATCATTAACCTGCTGCTCTGTAAAACAGGAGAGGAGAATACAGGAGTATTCCCAGCCTGTACTCCTGGCTGGGAGTGTGTTAAGTGGTGGCTGATAATCCCTTTTATCACCCTGATGGAGTCAAGCCCTGCACCCTTTGCCCCTGGATGAGCTGGGCTCAGCTGTGTTAGTGCTGAGCCCAGCAGCACCAGGGCTCCCTGCAGGGCTTGCACTCTGGCTTTTTGGGGGGGTGTCCCTTTTTGGGGAGAGCCCACGGGGGGAAATTGCAGCCTCAGCTCTTGGCTCTGTTTTCTTTCTGCCACTGGCCACTTCTGCCTGTCCTAAAACCCCAAACCAAACACCTGAGATTTTTATGGTGGCTGTTTGTTGGTTTGTTATGGCAGCATATCATCTATAATACTGAGCAAAGAAACTGAGAAAAATCAAATGCAGGGTTTCTTATTCTAGAAATAATTGGACTGAGAAATAAGGCACTGGAAATGTAATGGGAGACAAAGGAACCAATACAGTAGGCTGCTGTGAAAAACCACCTTCCTGTTTTCATAATTTTATTATTTGTTCAGTAATGGAAACATGATGTGGGTAAGTTTCCCAGAAAATCTCCAATTTCCTCACAGACTTTCTGTGAGGTAACTCAGAGACTTGTCAAAATCTGACCTATTTTCACTCTGCTGTTCACATGTAGTCCTAGGCTGCTTCTCACTAAAAGAAGTTGTTTGGCTTTGACACCTGATGAATTAGGAAAAAAAAGAAAATTAAATAGTAAAGTTGGACTTGCTAACTTGGTTGCTTGAGTAGAATAAAGCTGTCATGAACAGCAGGATGTCTGGTTGGGTTTTGTCTGTATAGAAACCAGATATAAGAAACAACTCAATTTTCTTACCTCTTTTTCAGTGAAGGACTCTAGCCAACCAAAGAATGTGATGATGTAAAAGGAGGAAAAATGACTTAGTGTGGGGTAGTTCTTCATGGCTTGGTGGCAGCAATTAATTATTAATGTGGGGGAAAGTACCAAGTGTCCTGAGCTGGGGGCTTGTGGGGTTGGTCTTTCTTTTTCTTTTTTTCTTTTTCTTTTTTTTTTTCCTTTTTTTTCCTTTTTTCTGGCTTTTTTTTTTTTTTGTTTGTTTGGTTGGTTCGTTGGGGGAGTGCCAGGGGACGGTGGCAGGAGGAGCAGCTGAGCTGGCAGCAGGGTGCAGGGACACTAAAATGCCCTGCACAGGGATCTCCTGGCACTGATGGGCTGCCCTTTGCTGCCCTCCTGCCCTTCATCTGCTCTGAACTGGAACCAAATCCCAGCTGTGGGCTGGGCCCTGTGCTCTCTCCATGAGCTGCCCAGGGTTTCTCTCACCCTCTGCTCACACCTGGGCCAGTGTGCAGCCTCAGCAGAGCAGGGAAAATTCTGCTTCTCAAAGAAAAGCTGAAAAAGCCCCTCTGTAACTCCAAGTATCCTGTGACATGGCTGGAACCAGCTGAACACAGTTTTAAATGGCTTTGATAGCCTACTTATAAACCACAGGTTTGGAATATTTTTGCTTCCTGTCAGACAACTGAAGATGTGGCAAGCTAAATACACAAGAGAACAAATTGGCCAAGGCTGAGATTTGATCATTAGAAGTTTGATTATTTTTTCTTTGTACCACAAGGATGTCAGTCTTTGTGTTTGGGTGCTGGATTCTTTTGGTCTTTTGGGGTTTTTTGGAATCTGTTCATGTAAACAAAGATTCCTGCAGTACATGAAGCATTTCATCTTTTTCCTGGGCTCATTCTGGCTCTGCCTGTAGCTATAAATAGAATAATGACGTCTCACTCTGCAGGCTTGGTGCATCATTCATCCAGTCCATCTCCTTTCTAGGTCACAGAGCTTTCCCACATACCCTGCTTTATTCAACACTCTGGCAATGCTCAAGAACAAAGGATTTTTGCATCTGAAAGCAGTGCCTCAGTGCAGGATGGCAGTGGGGTACAAAGTAATGGAAATATATCAGTGATTCAGAACTGTAAGGTATCCTGATTTCAGTACAAATATGCTTAATTTTGGGAGTGACTCAGACAGACCATGGTGAGTTTGGAGGGTCTGTTCAATTTTATTTGTCCTGTGGTTGTTCTTGGGAAGTTTTATTGAAGGGTGTGGCAGATATTACACAGGACCAATGAGTAGATGGTGGAGTTGTCCTCAAAGTGAATTTTCATGGGGAAATCATGGCACTGGCTTTTATTTTACAGACTCAGAGCAGAATATGCTGATGTGACTGCAGTGTAGCTGAGGGGTTTTTGGGTGGCTGGTGAGTTCCCAAGCTGTGTCCTGCTGGTTCTCACTGCCCTGGGGAGGAGCTGTGTGGTTTCCAGCCCTTGCTGGCACTGGCAGATCCAGAACCCAGCAGGAACAGGCAGCTTTCCAGGGGCTGGTTGGCATTTCTCCAGCAAGAGCTTCAATCACTCCAGGGCCTTGTTTTGGTGAGGACTTCATCATGAAGTTGTTTCAGCAAGAATGCCTTTTTCTTGTGTTTCCCATTGACATCTGCTGGTTCTTGGGGCAGGGGCTGGGCTGGGTGACTCTGCAGGTCCTTGCAATCAGAATTACCCTGTGGCTTTTGTTTGGGCAGACTGGGGGTGCTGGGTAGGGTGGGAGCACTGGGTGTGTATCTTAAACCTTGAGTATAAAGAACTGTGATGCACAAGTCCATGATCCAAGACTCAATTTGACTCAGTTGTGTCATCCCATCTCTTAGGAAGGCAAACAGGGGCTGGTTTTACCCAGAGTTAGTGCAGGCAGTTCTGCTGGACAGAGACTGAAGTGGTGCTGGGATTTCAGAGGCACAAGTTGTGCACAAGTGTTGCTTTGAGTGATGTGGTGCCACTTCAGGACATGACCTAGTCACTGTTTCCATCACAGAAGATTTTCCTGTGCCACAGTAGCTTTGAAAAGTGATTTGTAACTTGGTAAGTGCTCATAGCCTTGTAATCTGCTTTTAAGAAGTTGACTCTCACTTTCCCAAACGAGACATTTTTAGCTATCACCATTTTTAATAGTTGATTATTTTTTTTTTACCACTACCTCCATGCTAGCTGCAGAGTAAAGTAATTTAATTGTGGTTTCTAAACCGATGTGCTTGGAAGAAAATCTGGCCAGAACTAACCCATCAACGAAAGGCAGTTAGTGTTTTGTTATGTATTTACTATGTAGCATCCTCTTTGTTTTCCTGCCCCGTGTCTGGCAGGTTTCCCTTTAGAGGAATTCCACTCTGGGCAGGGAGCAGAGCCAGAGCTGGGTGTGTGGTTTGCTTTGTCAGCAGCAGGTCAGTGGTGTATCAGCAATGTCCATTGCTGCACACATGTGCAGTGCAGGCAATGCACTGCTGCATTCCATCATTGCTGTGCAGGTAATGCACTGCTGCACTCCATCCTTGCTGTGCAGGTAATGCACTGCTGCACTCCATCATTGCTGTGCAGGTAATGCACTGCTGCACTCCATCATTGCTGTGCAGGTAATGCACTGCTGCCCTCCATCATTGCTGCAGCCCCTGTGCAATATCCATTGCTGCACACATGTGCACCTGAGGGATGCTCTGGGTGCATTTGGGGGAGTTGGCAGGTGCAGGCAGTGCTGGCAGTGGTGGGAGATGAGCCCTGGCACACCTGGCAGGGTCAGCCTCTGCTGGGACCCTGGAAAGAGCAGCTCCTGTCTGCTGGGAGTGGTTGCTGCTGTGTTCTGTGGGTGCCAGCACCACGGGTCACTGGGTGCAGCTGGGGCCTTGTTCTGATTCCCAAACTTTGATGTGGCTCTGGCTCTGTCTCTGGAGAGAGCCAGGCTGTCAGGAATGCTCAAGTGGCCTGGCCCTCCCTCCCTGGCACTGCTTTTCCTGTCAAACACACTGCAAGCATGGATTATTGAACTGTTCCCATTTGCCTGTGCTGATTTGGAAGGCAAGCAAGGTGCCATCATCTTCCTCCTTTGGCAGTGCTCTGGCTGTCCATTTGCTTTTCTCTCCCAGAAGAGAGGGATTTTTCTGCTTCCAAACTGCATTTCACAATCCTGGAATCCATTTTGCAGACGTGCCAGGATACTCTTTCCCAATGCTTTGAGTGCATTAGCAGAATAATGCAGTTTGGAGAGCATCTTAAACAGAGATTCACCTTTACTCATCCCTAAATCACTGTGTCCTTGTTGTAACACAGGCAAGCCAGTTTTCCTTGTAAACAGGAATTTATTCATTACTCAGTCAAGTTCAAGTTCTTGTTCCAGCCAGTGGAGAAGCTGCATGACTTCCATTTATTTTAGAAGGTGAAAATAAATTGGAAGGCTGCATGGATTAAAGTGCTGCAGTCCAGGCGAGTGGAATTGGTTTGGAAGCAGATCCTGCATTTATGCAGAAGTGTGATACACAAATGTGACTCTGTTGGTAACAGGACAGAGACAAGTGTATTTCTTTGCTGATGCCAGGGCTGAGCCAGTGGCACATTTCCCATGGTAGAAAATGCACTTGGCTGGGGAACCAGCAGCTGTACCCCCTTTGTTCTTCCCTCTCCCCAGCCTGCCCCACTCTGGCTCACAGAGAAGCTGATGATCACTGTGGGTGCTCAGCATTCAGCAAAACTGGCCTGCTTAACTCTAATTATCCTTGAATTTACCATGCTGCAGGTGCAGCTTTGGGTGTTGGAGGTGAAAAGCTCCATAAACAGGGGGTTCAGCACCTGCACATTTCATGTTTGCCCCTCAGGGGGTCCCGTCTTTATTTCATCTTTTTTTATTTTTAATTTTTCTTCCATTGGCTTAAGTCACTTGTTTATCAACAAATATAAAATCCTTTATTCCCTAGGTACTGCTTTCCTGTTGAAGTTTCATTACATAAAGACTTAAGTTGAGAGTTTCATGCCTACTGCTTTCCCCCCATCACTCTCAGAGGGATTCTTTAGTTTTTTCCTGACCCAGGAATTGCAGACTGTTAAAGGTGAAATGCTGCTCCATGGAGTGTTTGAAATCCAAGTGGCAGAAAGGGAACAGGCCATGCACAGCATGCAAGGCATGGTTAGAACCACTGGTCTGACTTGGGGAACCAAGCCTGGTGTTGCTTTTTTCCCCATTTGCCTCTTGATTCACCCCTTGTAATTGTGGCATTTGATAGAGATGTTTTTGTGGTAGGTGATGGAAGAAAAAGACTTGTTTTACTTTGATCCTTATCACCCAGATTGTTTTCCATACTTTGCTTAAAGGAATGACATGAACTCCCTCAAAGTAGGGAAGAGTTGCATTCCTTAGTTGTCCATAGCCTTTTACTCTTTCATGCCTTCTCAGGACACTGGCTTCAAATGTATAACATTTGTTTGTTCTTGTCCTAGAAACACAGTATTGAGGAGAAATGATAAAAATCTATAACAAGATAGTTACAGAATTAATTGATGTGAATTACTGAATGTTTTGCTCAAAACAATGACACCTGATACCTTGCCTTTGGCAGCTAGGGCCAAATATAGAGGAACTTCCTGGTTCTTAATTTCAGTATTTTTATTCTCTGGAACAAGGTTTGGACAGCAATTCGTTATTAAATTTACTTAGTAATGAGCAGATTTACTTTCTATTCTGCTCTGGAAGATACAGCTTAAAGAAATACCCCAAATTCTGGGGGTTTTTTGTTGGTTTTTTTGTTTTTTTGTTTTTTAAATATATATCCTAAATCAACTGAAATATTGTTCTCTGAGATTTTTATAACAAGAAAGAAAAAAGGCCAAGAAATGCAGGTTCCTGCTAGAACCTATTCTCTTTTGCTCTGAATACTGGATTTCAATATTTTATGCCTTCTCTGTGGTTTTTTTCTGTTTTTTTCCTGTCCCGAGGAATGGCAAATAATCCCAGTGCATTGAAGAAATATCAAGAAGTAGTTTATGCTCTCAACCATTCTTGTGTGGAAATAGAGGAGGAGAAGGTTTGGCTGAGTGAGTGGGCCTGTTTTTTGTGAGGATGCACATCTGCAGCCAGTAAGGGATGTGCTCCTGTTCTGGGGTCACAGCCTCTGCTGTGTGAGAAAACAGTGTCACCTTACACTCTTAGTTCCTTTGGGCATCTGAGGAGATCTGTAACATTTCTGCATTAGAACAAATTCAGAAAAAGCACTTTGTATGGCAGTATACATCAGCAGCTCCTTGTTTGTCTTTGGACTTAGTGGTGTGGTTCAGATAGAATTTCCTGAGCCAGAAGTGCTGTTCTTTGTTTGATGCCTTTGCTGTAAGCAGTGGGGCTGCTGATAACCTGAGAAATAAGAAATACACATGAGACATTTCTGTTGAGAGATGGAAGGTACTTTGGAGAGGTAAATTCACCTAGGTTTTTGAAGTACATTTTAAAGTCATTCTACTTTCTTGTATTTTATCAGTAATTCTTGTCTGAAGCAGATGTTTAAAAGAAGTCTGTTTTCATGCCAGTAAGCAGAAAATGAGTTAGTTTGTGTAAGCTTTGCCACAGTGTTCTTCATTCAGGAGCAGAATGGCTCAGTGCCAGTTGTTCATTACTCTGCTGGTTTGTATGTATGTACTGTACATTTATATGTACTATATGTGTGTATGTATGTACTGCAGTACAGACAGAATATTGACACATCTGGAAATGACTGTGTAACTCTCCCTGTGGTGTGTCTGTCTCCTGAAACATCCAGGCAGCTGCATGTACAGCAGGACACAAAGATAAGCATTGCATTGAAGCAAGGTGAGAAGCTGAGATTGCCTGTTTGTGATGTGCTCTTCTGTACAGTCACAGGAAGGGTTTGGGAGCAGCCCTGGGTCAGACAGCTGCTTTTTATTTGTGCTTTGCTGCTGCTTCTGACTCTGCTCTTTACTGCTGGCTGCTTCTAGCAATCAAATTTCCATTTGTTCTGTTGGCACATGGGTAAGGCACGAGAGAAGTTTTCTGTGTAGGTGAACAGGAATATGTTCTTTTCCTTTATTTCTTGAACCCTTGGCATGATTTTTTTCTGTATCTCCAAACTTGAGTGTTTCCCATATACATTCTGTATGTATATGTTGATTGAGTTCATCTTTCTGGTTGCCATAAATTATATTTCTGTGTCTTGCACCACTTAGCAATGCCAAACATGTATTTTGGTTTAAGCTCCATTTGTTGTTAAAAGAGAGGTTATAAAAGTCATTTATGAACCCTGAGGTAGAGAAGGATGGTTATCAAAGAAAACATGATATTTTAGAGGTTGATGAGAGTGTCTGTATGCCTGTTAGGAAAGGATTGCAGCACATCATAGGTGCTCTTCTCCACATTGATATCAGAAAAAAATGGCACCTTCTGTGATGTTGTTTGGTCTTAAGTAAAAAATGTGTGTTTTAATTGCCTGCCTTTCAATCCAGAAAGGAATGAATCCTGTGGGTGCTGCAAAGGCTGTGACACTCATGGGCAGCACATTGTTCCAGTGAGTCAGGAGCTGTTTGCATGAGGAGGCCCTGTAAAAACATCTGTAGAATGTGCATCTTTCCTTCGAGGATCTGTGAGGGTTGGTGTTTTTAGGGCTGTTCTTGCAGATTTTTCAGACCATATTTTGCATATTTTGCATGGAGGAAGATTGTGAAATGGCTTAGAGAGAGTATGCTGGGAGTAAACATCACAGCACACGTGGGTTATCCCCATTAACAGAAATATTTCACAGATTGGAGAGACCTCAGCAGTGGAACAGCCGTGATATGTTCCATTCCAAGATCCCAAGGCATGTTACAGTCATTAATTAACTGGGAATAATAACTTCCTTTGCTGACAAGTGGTGTTTCCTGCTGATGAGGCACAGAGGATTAGATGCCTGTCTCAAAGCAAAAGCACACTGCTCTTAAAGGAGACTTTTGTAAGTGCCTATTCTTTTCTATTTTCACTCACTTTGATGTGAGGGGTGTATCACATCACCTCATTGTGGGTTTAATTGTTTAATTGCATCCTGCTAATTGCTAGTGGAGGAGTAACTCCCTTTGCTCAGAGCACAGACACACATGCTGCTGCTGTGACTGGAAATTCGGTACAGTTTTGGTATTTTAACAAAAAACTGGAGGCAGGCACTCTTGTAAGGAGGGAATTTCCATGGAAAACACCACTTTTCCCTCCCCAGACTGGTGCCAAAGCTGTATTTCAGTGTGTGTGTGTATTCATTAGCATGTGGTAGCTGCTGTAGGTGTGATGCTGGCTGTGACAGCAGCTTGTGGTCAGATAGAGGGGCTGCTGGCACACAGTGACCATGTCCCAGCACAAGGCACAGGGGCTGAGCTGACAGCAGCTACTGAGGGGCAGGTTGAACAGAGACAGAGGGAATCCTGCTCCAGAAAAGCAAATGAACCTCAGTTCTCCTCGCAGCATTCAGGAATTAATTTAGGTGGTTGCAATTTTAGGAGGAGGTTCCAGGTCAGGCCCAAAGCTGAGGGGATGATTGAAAAGGTTGTTGCAGAAATGATGTTGCATTTGCAGATCTTTTCCAAGCCCTTGGTGGTGAGCAGCAATTTGTTCAGGTCCTGTATGGTCCCTTCTCTGGGGAATTGGGGTGAGGGACCCCTTCCCACAGCAATGTGCTCTTTGCTCCCCTCCATGGCACTTCCCAGATGGGATGAACCAGGGAGCCCAGGTTGGAGAAGAAGATACCTGGAAACAAATCAACCCTTGCTCTGCATGGAAGTGGAAGGGAAGTCAACTTATCTCTAAAATGGTGTTTCAGCTTCTGCTCTGACCCTGGGAGTTGACCCTGTGAAACCTGAATGTGTAATTTAGAATATAAATGGGAAGTTTGATGTGGCTGGGGCTGGCTGGTTCTGCCTGGTGCTTCCTGCCTCTGCAGGAGTTCAGTTCCTCCTGTGCTGCAGGTGTGTTCCAGGAGCTGTCTGGCTCTTGGTGCTTGGTCTGTCTGTATCCTCAGCACTAAGACACTGAGAGCAGCGTTTGTGTTCAGTTTGTGTGGGTGAGAACAGGGTTCATCCCTTTTGTGGCTTTCCCTTTGGTCCCCACAGGTGAATCTCCCCCATCACCATCCCCTGCTTTGTGTGTGTGAGTCTGGAACCTGCAGAACCCCCTGAAGGTTTCATAGCTTGGCTTTTCCTTGCCCAAAAATGCTCACCTTCCTTTCTCTTTTTCTACCAAGAGATGTTTCTGCCCTTTTCCTCGTGCCTCTTGCTGACCACCTGAAATTTTTCCTGCCCAGAGTTATTCCAAGTTTACTTGCATGCTGCTTGTTGGTTTGTCCTTTGCACTGCAGGGCTGCTATCAAGATATATAATCCATTCCCTTTTTTTCCCATAGCAACCTGCCTTTTAGTGGGGATGACTGAGAGATGCAGGGTTAAAATGGCTGAAAAATCAGTCAAGTGTTTTAGTCAAATGGCACAAGGCATCACAAGAGAGATGTATGTAAAGTTTCTACATGAGAAGGTTTAAAATGCTCATTTTCTTCTGCCTAAAATCTTTAAAGTATTATTTTTAAAATAATTATCATTCTAGACTTCTTAAGACTTAGAAGGAATGGGAGTGAAACAATCTTTTTGGTTCCAGACTTGAAAAGAGAATCATTTGTGTCTCTTGCATGAAAAGCAGTTTGATGTGCAGCTCTGGGAGATTCTCATAATTACACTCATGCTTGATTTTTTTCATGAGTTCTTGACAATGGGGAATATATGAACACATGAGTCTGGGAGGTTAAAAAAAGGACAGATGAATTTAAATTCAGGGCCAGGACAAAATGAGAGCCAACACTGGAGAGTGAATATTTAACAGCTCTTCTGGCTATTACCCTCAGTTTACAGCTCAGAAAACCCCATGCAGCCTCCATGTGTGTTTGGGCTGTGGCTGGGCTCTCTCCCCCTCCTGAAACTTTATGCAATCTTAGACTTTACTGCAAGGAGTTGATTCCCAAATTTTAACCCTAAACATGAATTTTCTCATGAGTCACCAGTCTCAGTTTTCCAGCTAATTCTGTAATTTTTTGGAGTTCTTTTTATCCTCTTCTTTGGATGTATACAGACAACTGGTTCTGTTGCATTTTGATGCTTTTTTAAGTATTCACAGTGAAATTTGTGTGGAGCTCTGGGTTTTAAATTGCTGTATATATAGTGAAAATTTTCCTATAAATGTGTGGTTGACTCCTTGAAGTATTTAAAGTCTGTTTTGAAATGAAAGCCTCAGTTAGTTACGTGCTGGGTGATAAGGTAAAGGCAGCTGTAAGGCATAAATCTGCTCCAGACTGTCTGCACTGGTTTCACTGAGGAGGTTGTGCTGATGTGGGAGAGCAGACATATATCCAAGAGGTGAAGTATTCTAGAACAGTTGTATGATGGAATAAGCAGTTTTGGAAAGCTGCTTGCTGCTCTGAAGGGGAAGGAGCTGTGCTATCAAATAATGGCAGGAAGAACCTTTTTATCCTCTCCTGGCTTCTTGCTGAAGTCAATCTCTGAAGTGTGTTCATAGATGCTTCTGCAGTGGAAAGTTCTTCCATTCCTCTACATTATGAAGAACAGATCACTGGGAAGGTTATGTGAAAAGAAAATACTTGATGAGTAGCCTTGTTGTGCCATTTCCTGATTCAGTCATTTCAAAGCATGGCTCCACCTTTGCCTGGCTGAGTCTTGGTGCAGCCTCCCTGCACCTCCAGCTCTCTGCTGTGTCTCAGGATGTGCCAATCTGCTTTTCCATAGCACCAGAAACACTTGCTTTGGGATGCACCCAGCTGCATTTCTCTGCATAATGCTCTGCTGGGTGACCCAGTTTGGCTCCAGGTGTTGTGAGAGGTTGTGACCAGGGGTGTGTCATTCCTTTTGTGCTTTCTGGAGATAAACCTCACTCTTGCAGCTTGTTGTCCCCAGTGTCAGGTCAGCAGCCTGCAGTGCATGATTTCCTGTTCTCCAGCTGTCTCCCTGAGCAAGGCAGGCTGCTCTCCATTGCCCCGTGCTGCTCAGTCATTTATCTGCATTCATTCAGGGAGCAGCACCCAGGGGTGCCAGGTCACTGTCACATCATCTGGGGATGGCAGGGAGCAGGATGCCTTCCTACAGGGGCTGTTCAGCCCCCCAAAAATCATTTGTGGTAACTGCACAGAGAGCAGATCCACAGAGCATCTTGGATGCAGCCCACAGAGAACTCTGCAAACCAAGGAAGATACTGCCTGTGCTGGATCAGGTTTCTTTGCACCAGATGTTGTGTGAGCCCTTGCATTGCCATGATGTTGTGTGACTAATGCTGCACAAATTTCAGACCTTTTTCTATCCAGGAATACTCAAGTGCAGGGAACAAGCCTTGAAAAGGTTTGTCCTTCTACCACCCTGAAGTAAAATAACTTTCCCTACTGGATTTTAGAAGGTTCAATAGGGAGTGAGTGTGCTTTCATGTGCAAATGAAAATGAACTCATGTGCTTTGCATGTCCAAGTCCTGAGCTGTAAGAAACCCAAGGTGTTTGGTTTTTGTGCCCCAGTGGATAATAAGGAAAGTGGTTTCTGAACTTCCTTGCTGTTTCCTGTGATTGCTGCTTGAACTCTTCTCTGAGTTAAAGGTCTGGGAAGAGACTGTGGCCATGACTGTGTAAACTTTCTGATAATGCCTGCTGAATGGCAGCTCTGTGAAAAACCTGCAGTGTTTCCCTGTCATTGCCTTCTCTGCTAGCAGCAGCTCACTGGGCAGTGCTCTGCTGCTGGCTGGCATTCAGTGTGTGTGAGCAGTGCCAGGAGCAGAGCTGGCTCTGCCAGGCTGCCAGCATCTGGCCATGGCCACAGGGAGTGACAGGCAAGCCCCAGGGCTGGGCAGAGCCTGTGCAGAGGAGCAGGGATCTGTCAGCAGAGCTGCAGCCCTCGTGCCATCCCTGCAGATCTGGGAGGGGAAATGCCAGTGCTTATTAGAGCATGCATTAAATATCAGTGAGCAGATGTTAGAGAGCCTTTCATTCACTCTGCTGCTAGCAGTGAATGGGCTCTTGTGCTCCCAGTCTGCCTTCTCAAGTCAAGTGTAAAGATATGTTTGGAAAGGAGAAATAGTGTTAAATGCAGCCTGCTGCCATTCATGGCCAGGCAGTGGGTTTCTTCCTGCAGGATCTCCAATTAATTACATTGAGAGTAAGTATTGAACAGTCCTCAAGTTGTACAGAATATCAAATTCCACCATGAGTGTTGTTTGTTGGCTTTTGATCACATCTATGTACACCTCTCATCTGGCAGAGAGACTTTTTCACAAAGAGCAGTTTTGAGCTCTAGCCTTACCATTTCCTAAGTCCCATGTTATCTTCATTCTCAGGGTTCCTTCAGTATTTTTGTTTTAATGGTATTGCTTTCAAAGGGCTTAGAAGGCTGCAAGGAAAATCAGGTGTTGTGCTATTTTCCTAAATCCTGTTGAGAAAACTTCCACTGCTCTCCTCCACGTCCTTTTCCTCCCAATTCTCTCCTTGTTTTACACCAACGTGAATCACTTCAGGAGTTCCCTGTCACTCTCTCCTGGTTATAGAGGGGTCTGGGCTGTCTGACTTAACCTTGTCCTCATGCTCAGTCAGCTCAGCTTGTGTGAAAGGATTGCACTTGGGATTGCTGTTCAGGGTCACATAGGAGGAGTGTCATTTTCTGATGGGTGCCCTGCAAAAGCCAGGTTTGTGCATCTCAGATCTCAGCCTGTTTGTACCTTGGCTGACATGAAAACCTGCAGAGAAATTTATCATGTTACATGTGAGGAGCTTGGTCTCTCTCAACCAGGGTGGTCTGGGTTTTACCAGAAAAAATAATGTTTAAGGATTTGTTGGATTTTGGGGGTGGTTTTTTGTTTTTGTTTTAAATAGAGAGAAAAGCCAAACTACCAGAAAGGAGTAAGGTACAGCATTCTCAAGAACTACATCAAAATTTTAGGGCTTAGGGAGAGACATTGCCAGAAACTAAGGGGTGCAATATCTGCTTGTCAGGGAGCCCTTGGGGCATCCCCTTGGAGATGTGCTGCTGCTGAGGGATGCTGAGCTGGCACAGGAGCAGATGGTCACAAGTGTGGCTGCAGAGAGTCCAAACATGGAGAAACTCAGCATTTAAAGACATTTCTGGTTTGGACTTCATTTATCAGTTGCCAGAGGATGGTGTAAAGTGCCTGCATTTTGGACACCAGTGCAAAGAAAAAAAATACTTTGAGAGAAAAGAGTAGTTTTCATTCATCTGCCACCATCTCATTCCTGCTGAGGTTTCATATCATGCCTCCTCTTGGACCTAAGTGTGCTTTGTAAAGGGACAGGGTTAAACAAACAGCAGGTCACCCAGAAAGCACTGATGGGGGCTTGCATTTTATTCCTTTTTTGTTGTTGTGTAATTTGGTTGACTTGCACACTCTGCTTTTATCTCAGTCACAGGAACTTTAGATGTCCCTTTGTAAATCATTGTGATTGTGCTTATTCTTGTTGTCTCTGCAAAAGTCTGAGAACCAGGAGGTTCCTGACTTGGCTGTGCCTTGGGTGGAGCTGGAGCAGATGAACCCCAGAGGTCCCTTCCAACCTCAGTTACTCTGTGCTTATAAAGTATTTGAATTAAAGATTGGTGTGGGTTTTCCTGAGCTGGCTGTCAGTAGTTTGCCTGTGCAGCACTTTGGAGGGAAGTGGTTTTGGAAGAGCTGTCCTTCCATGTTCCCCTGAGTTCTGTGTGTTCCCTCAGCAGCTGGGGGCATCACCTGCAGGGACATCCTCAAGGCTTCAGTGGCACCTTGGTGGCATTTGCTGACTTGTGCAAAGGAGAGGAGGGTTAGTGGGGTGGCCTGTCCCTTCTGTCACCTCCCCACAAACACTTCAGGAAATGAAGAGCACTGACATGACTGGAGTATTCTCAGCCAAGGAGGTGAAGATGACAAGAGGATGAGCTCTAGAAATAGCAAATGAGCTAGGTAGAGAATTTTTCAGACTTTACTTGGAAACAGAGTTTGTCACTTGTTCTTGAATGTTAAATTATGTTTCACTGGTGAAAGATTAATAGAAATACATGCTAGCCAAAAGTGACATAAAGCTTTGTTTTGAGAAGAACCTGCTCTTGGGGTTACTTTGAATTGTTGCTGTTTCTTGGCTAAGACGATTTCTGCTCCCCCCACTTCCCTCTTCATTTGTACTGAGCCAGAGAATTCCATCACTCATTTAGCTCAGCTTTCTTATGTTAACCTTGTAATGGGGCATTTCAGAATGCTGACCAGATTAACTGAACACTTGAAATATGGTCCTGTTTCAGCTGCAGTTTACATCAGACAGCACTCTGATATGATGCACTGCTTCTGGAGAGCACGTTTCACTTGAGAGTGAAAGTGCTTTGGAAACTGAGAGAAAGCTCATTTTGGGAAGGGAAGAGGCAGTCACCAGGGCAGGATAGCAGATAACATCTGGATCCTCTCCCCTTCAGCATCCAGCCATCCCAAACCCCCAGCTCTGGGAAGGTCATAGGTGTGATCTGTTCTTCCTGCTGATGCTCAGGTGTGTTATGAGTTCCTGTTCATAAACCAGACAAGTTTCTCATTCCTGACTTGCTGAAAAAGCGTGGAGCTCTGCTGGCATTGCAATGCTTTTAGTCTTCTCTTGGAGCTTTCCTTCAAACTGGATTACTTGTAGCCTCAGTAAGAATTTTTATTTGGCAGTGGCTACTCCTGATCTCCTCAGTTTTCTCTGGTTGATCCTTTGGTGGGAGGTACTCATCAGGCTGTGTGTTAAATTCCACTCATTTGTCTTACCCCGACAGAAATTGCCATGGCTTTGTCTGTTTCTTATTATTTCAGAGTAATGGCTTTTTCTAAAGGTCTGTTTCATGTTCATTCTGTTGCAAATTGAATGGAAAGAATGTCTCAGGGCAGAGGGAAAGCGTGTCAAATAGCAGCAATAATGGAGAGCAGGTCTCAGATGGGGACACTGGTGGTCTCACACGTGACCAACAGCTTTTGCTTTTGTTCTGGTGAGCCCATGGCCGAGCCAGCCCTGCTGGCAAGGGGCACACAGAGTGGCACACCAAGTGACACACAGAGTGGCACAGAAAAGTGGCAGCTGTCCTGGGGTGCATCAATGGGCTGGTGCCTCTCTCCTGGCAGCCACTTGTGCCAGAGTCCCCCAAGTCCCCGAGGCTGGAGGGATGGATTTATAACAAGCACAGCCCCTGGGAATGGAATAAGGCTTGCAAATAGAGTTTTCACATGGCTCATGGGCTGGCCCTCATGTGCTGTTGGTTCAGTGTTAGTGGAATTGGGGGTTTGAAACCATCAGGGTGTTGCTACCACTGCTTGTAAAGCATGTGTTAGATAAAGTGGGGTGAGGATAAGGGGCCACAGCCTTTTTATATTGCTAGGGATGACTGATCCCAGTTCTACCCCTGTGCAACTGTGTGTAGAAAAGTATCTTTTAAAATGTGGGATTTCCTTAGCTGATTTTATGCTAGGGCTGTTAGACAAGACAAAACAATTTCATACCTAGGCCAGTGACAGTAATGGTTTGTGTCTGTTCACTGACCCAAGGAGCAAGATGAAGTTGAATCCATTATACAATATATAATATATTATATAATATATATAATCCATTATCCATATCTATTTTTCTGTTTGTTTCTTAACTGCTTTGGTTTGCCTGGCTGTAGGCTCTTCTTTTAAAGAATGAAGTTAGACATCAGGTTGTTGCTGAATATTCATGCTGCTCATCTCTCCATCTCTGTTCTCAGCACTTCAGTTGTAAACTGTGGGGTTTGCATTAGGGAGATGGAGCTCATTTAAATAGCAAAGCTAGCAAGTGAAATTGGAATGGAGCTGTGTGTGTTTGAAAGGGACCCCAAGGAGGTTGGAGAAGTGGCCATGGCAGTCTCAGGGTGCTGAAGGACTTGTGTCAGACAAGACACAACAGACACAGCCCAGTTTGTGTGGTGGCTTGGGGTTTTTATTCAGCACTTGCACTGCATCACATCATCCCATCTAAGAAATGTGGGTTCAGCTCATTCTCTGCACCTGGAGCACTGTGGAAGTGGTTTGATTCTGAAAGGGGAGAGTTATGTCTGCTGGAAAAGCAGTGTATAAACCTCTTCTGGTATGAAGATTCTCTAAAGTTTAACTAGTTGTTGCATTTGCATGTCTGAATTACTGCCTTGGGTTTGCAAACAGAGGGGAAGAAAAACGAGAGCCATTTCTGAGCTCTGTGCTCTAAAGGAGGGGAACATTTGCACAGAGCTCAGTAAGGGGAGCCTTACATTTGTAGCCAGCACCTTCTGCTGCCAGTTCAGAATAGGGAATATGGGCCCATTATTGTCTGTGGTGTCTGTACAGTTCAGATGGAGCTGAAAACAAGTTGTTCCCTTCCCCTGGGTGCAGACAGGGCTGTGTGTGACATGGGATTTGTGTGTGTGTTGTGCCAGACTGATGGGTGACTCTCAGAGCTGGTACTGCTGCTCTGCTGTGCAAATGCAGCAAGTAATCCATTTTATCCAGGAGTGATGTGTGCCTTCATCCCTGGGAACAGCACTGACCTCACAGCTGGCACTGAGCCCTGGTTGTGGTCACTTGTGCTCCCCTCCCTGCTCATCTTCTCCCTTCCAGGACCTCACTGAGCAGTGCCTTTGCATTCCCCTGTCCTGGCACTGCTTCATCACCTTCTTTTTGCAGGCTTATATAGAATTTATTTCTCTGTGTCTGGGTAAGCACTGAGGCAAGTTTTGCCCTAGCCTTTGTTCCTTAGAGGTGTTTGGGGGAGGTTTGTTAAGAAAGGAGAAGATGGTTTTTATTGATCTTCACTAGAACCAATAATAATTTCTAGGCTTTCATTTGGGGCCAAATATGAGCACATCTTTCATTTCTTTCTTGGCCAGCAGAGCAAAGTGTGTGTTTGGAAAAAGCTTCAGGTTGCACAGAGGAGGCTGCTGCAAGCACTGGCCTCAGCAGCTGGAATTCTTACCAGATACTCACCCCGCTCTGTGATGCATTTTAGCCATTTTAGAGTGTAGTTCTGCAAACAAATACTTCCTTCTCTCACTTACAAGGTTTATTTGAACTAAATTCTGTTATACCAGATAAATATAAACAGTACTTCTGCATAATGCTCCTATCTTGCATTCCAAAACGTTTCACAAAACCTCAGATTTTCAAGTTTTTATTTCTTAGACTCACCAAAGGCCAGGAAGGAGTGGAGCCTGGTTTGAAATGTTCCCATAATTGCATGAAAGGCTGGCATGTGTGCTGTCCCCTGTCAGCCTGGAGTCTGAGAAGTGCTGCAGAGATAAGTCATGTTTAGGGGAATGGGAGGACTCTGAGAAACAGGATATGACACAGAGGCCATGGGAAAAAGCAAAACCTCCTCCTCTGCCACAAAGCCAGATGTGTGCAGTAAAGCTGGCCTTTGGTGGGGGCTCCCCCTGCCCACAGCAACAGCTACAGATATATATACATATATATATATATGTGTATATATAGCTATGGAGAGCAGCTGGTATTGGGGGCCTTGTAAGAGCACCCTTCATTGTGGGATCAATCTGAAAAAAAAGAATTATTATTCATGTCTGGCAAAAGCATCTGCTCATAGAAGCCAGGACAGTCCCAAAAAAGGAGTAATTCCATGCTGAGAGAAGATTTGGGCCTGGAACTGGACACTGGGGATCTAAGGAGGAGCCCTTAGTGTTGCAATAAATATCCACTTAGGCAGATTTGTCACTCGTGTCTCTGGGAGTTTTGTGGCTGGCTGAAAGCAATGTGCTTTTATTTCTGGAGCAGCTGTTCCTTTCAGTGGCTGCAGCTGTAGCACAGTGTGCACTGACACCCATTGCTCTGAGATTTAGGGACTGCCTGGAGTAACCCAGTAGGGAGCTGGTGGTTCTTTTCCCTTTGTTAACCGAGGGGAATCTTGTGAAATAGCTGGAGTTGGTCAGGCTGGAGCAGGCACAGCTGCAGTGTGTGTGTGAGGCTGAGAAAGCTTTAGGGGCCATGGGCTGGGTTATTGGCATTATTATCATCATTATCATTAATATCATGACATCATTATTATCATTATTAATTGTCATTATTGTCATTATTGTCATTATTGTCATTATTGTCATTATTGTCATTATTGTCATTATTGTCATTATTATCACTGATGTCATTATTATCACTGATGTCATTGATGTCATTGATGTCATTAATATCATTATTATCATTAATATCATTATGAATTCTCATTACTGTCATTTGCTGCCTCTGTTTGCCCATGCCACGTGGAGCACTGAAAGCTTCCCATGGCCAGAGCAGCCCTGGGCTGTGGGATGAGCTCTTATTGTTAGAAGGATGTGGGAACAGGAGCTGGGAACTTGCAGGCAATGCAGAGCTGAAGTTTTTCCATATTCTCACTCCAGAAGGTTTTTTTGGAAAGTTTAGTGGAATGCTGTTTGGCACTTTTTGGATGGGAGTGAGTGTGCATGTCTGAAGGAGACTTTTTTTTCCCCCAGCTGTCCCATTCTAACAGTGACTTTCCTAGACTCAGATCTTTAGGAGAATTTTAATCTTGGCTCTGCTGATTTGCTCAGTAGGCCTGGAGAAGGAATCAGTCTTTCTGTTGTAGACATCAACTATTAAATGTCTACAAAAAGACTTTATGGTAATGTATTTCAATATTTTCCCGGTAATTCTGGAGTTTTAAAGCCTCATCTTTTTGCAGAAGTAGAAGTCAGAAGACATTGCTGCTAGTCATGTCAAAACAGGTGAAATGTCAGGAGGTGCAGTTTGTTGAGGAAATGCTCTTTTGTTACTTTTTCAATGTAAATGATTGCCATTTCTTCAAGACAAGCAACTCCTCTAATTATGGGTGCCAATTATTTTGTGTACTGTTTTTAAATACCTAATTTTGGAGTAAATAATGGAGATGATGGCATTGCAAATAAAACCATCCCATTGCACTGGTTTCCTTGAATGAAGATGCCCTATTAATTTCCCTTTTCTCCTCCAAACAGAAATAAACCAAGGGCTGTGGGTTTTAACCTGTTAAACAGTTTTAGTTGTCCTGGAGGGAAAGGTCAAGGTCTGGAATTTCTATCAGGTTCTTAAATCCTCGTGGCCAGTCCAAGGAGGGAGATGCACCCTGAGTTGGAGAAGTGGGGAAGGAGCACAGAGTTCATTGGGGGAGCCTTCCAACCTGTCCCTGGGATTTTTTGTTTTGTTCTCTCTTTTTTTGGTCACTTGTTTTGTTGGTTTTTTGGTTGTTTTTTTATTTTTCTTTTGGGGAGAGAGGCAGTGATGATGTTTGTTTTTGTGGCTTTTTAGTTAAGATTATGTATTTGAAACTGCCTTTTTTTTTTTTTTTTTCCCCTCCCTTGCACTGTGCTTTTGGGAAGTTGTAGAAGATTTTTGCTTGGTTTTGTCTGGTTTTGTTTCAACTTTTTTCTCTCTAAGTTTCTCTTTCAAGTAGCATGTATGAAATTTCTTGTACTGTACTAGGCCTTGAAGAGCTGCTTACTGACAGGTTAATGTAGATACATTGATTAAAAATTGAGTGTATTCCCTTATTTCTTCCCTTATTACAAGACAGTTATGGCATTTACTCCTTAGTTTGGTCCTGTATTCTCCTGGATATTTATCCTTCTGTCTCAGTGTCACCCAAAACTTTATATAAATTGTTCTGAATGCCTGTAGGGGCTCTTCAGCAGTGACTCTGTCTGAAATCCATCGTTTGTGTGAGCAATCAGGCATTTTCTGATTATTTTTTTCCCCTTGCCATGTGTTGAACAGCTGAGCCAGTAAGTATTTGGCATTGCTGGTGGATTAAGGCAGCCCCCATGGAGCTGGAGAGCAGCTTTTGCACGTTGGGCTAACCAGGTAAAGGCTGTGCCAGTGCAGAGAAAGAACTGAATTCACTCTGCAGCAGGGGCTGCTGCTCAGGGCTGGGAGCACTTTCTGCTGCTGCTTTTGGCACTGGGTGCCACTTGTGAGGAAAGCTCCAAGGGCTTGGGGTAGGGTGCCTTAAAACATCCTTGTGTTCTAGTCCTTAGCCAGGAAAAAGCAGTAAATGTCAATTATATTAGATAGTAAAAAAATAAAATTGCTAAGAAAAGAAAACTACTTGTAATTAAAGTCCATAAACTGGTAATAATTCTAAGCATCTCAGAGGTTTTAATTCATTGCACTGACTATAAATCATTTCATCCACAGCTTGAATTCTTGCAAACTACCTGAATTGTGGCCTAGGGAGTATTTGTGACTCAGGGAGAGTGCTTTTAACCTGTTTTTCTTGGGGGTGGGGAATATTGCTGCTTTTCAGTTGTTGGAAGGCTGCAGAGCTGTATGTGCTGCTGTCATTAATGGTGTTTGAGGCTGTGCTGGGCAGTGTTCATTCTGAGAGGGGACAGGAGTGGGAGCTGCAGGGACACTGCTGGCCAGCTGTGTGTGGGATGAGAACACAGCAATGCCAGCAGCACCCCCAGCCCAGCCTCTGTCACCAGGATCTGTTTATTTCTAATGGCTCTTGTCAGTGACAGCTTCATAAACCCAGCTCTCCAAAACAAAGGCTGTGCAGTTTACTTTGGCCATCTCCAGTAAATGTTCCTAAGCTAAACATCAGCAGTGCCTTTCATAAATCAGCCCAGTGACGTCACCTTTCCAATTAGCCAGGCTGCTATTTGTGTTCTGGCCCCAAAAGCTATTTGGCCAGTTGATGTTTTCAGGTTCTGTAGTAGTGCAGACTTCTCACCAGTTCTCAGTAACGTGCTTCAAGTGGGAACACATTTATCAATAATGTGCAGAGAGCAGACAGAGATTAATTGCTAACCTTTGCTGTTGTCTACCAGAAATAACAAGCACAGTCTGTGGACTTTAAAGTTGTTCCTAATATATCTCACAGTTCTTACTGGGGGACACAGGCATCTGCAATTTAATAGGTGTTAGGAAGAGTAGGGAAATAAGAGAAATTACTGGGTGGGTTGTATTTCCAGGAAAGGTAAAATGAGGTAGTGCTCAGAGCTGGGAGTGAATCATCTGTCTGCCTGAGTGTGCTAGTTTGTTTTATTTCCCAGTGACAACTTGAAACTTGACTTAAAAGGTTATTTCAGAGAGACTGAACTTGAGTGCTCTTTGCTGCAGGTTGGAGGGATCCAGCCCCTGTGTAATGCTGCCTTGGGGAACAGCTCTGTGCAGCAGATCTTTCTTTTTTGGATGTATATGTGTATGTATGTATATGGGAATCTGCATTGGTCCTGGAACCAGTGAAGGAATTGACTTAGAGAGGTACAGGAGGTTGTAACAGTGAATATATTTTGGGAATTGAGCAACAAGCACAGAGTGAGGAGGCTGAGTGAGGTGAAATGAGTGCATGGTGACTCCTGGGTAAAAGCTGACAGCATAGGCTGTGTCTTCAGGGGACAAATTCCCTTCTGCATCAGGCTGATTCACTGCATTAGGTATGGATGTTTTCTCAAGAAAGCAATCTGAGCCAATCTTATCATTCAGGTTTTTGGTAAAACTGATTTCTGACTGGTGCTCTGGGGTGAATTTTACAGAAATAACCTATGGACTTTCAAACAAATCCTTTTAAGAGGCTGAAAGACATCTAAATCTTATTTTCAATTCTGTGCATGGCAATTGGCCTTGGGCTACACATCATAGATTCAACAGTTTCTAGGGCCTGTAATTTTGATGGATGGGAGTAATTGCTTATTCTCAGGCTCAAGAATGCAAATTTTTAACAGTTACGGAATAAACTCCATTTCTGAGGCTTCCATGGTGCAGAATAATGGAATATCCTGAGCTGAAAGGGAGCACAGGGGTCACTGTCTCCAGCTGCTGCCCTGCTCAGGACAGCCCCAAATATCAGAGTGTGTGTGCAGAGTGCTGTGCAGCCCTGGTGCTGTGCCCAGCCCTGGGGGCAGCTGGAGGGCACAGCCACCCTGTGTGCAGGTGCTCTGGCTCTGCCCTGGCACAGCAGCATCAGAGCTGGGGTCACACTCACACCTGCAGCAGCACCTTGGGAATCCATGGGGAGGAGCTGCCAGGGGCTCCAGGGGGTCAGTGTGTCTCAGGGGAGCTCTTTGGGCAGTCTCTGACCAGGGCTGAACACAGCACCCAGACTGGCTCCCAGCAGCCAAGGGTCTGTGTTTAATTGTCACATCTGGGGGAAAAGACTGAAAGCAGATGATTTTATTGAGATAGATCCCCTGCCTGAAGCCTGTTCTCCTTCCATAAGCTTGTGCAAGTCTTTTCCCCAGTAGAAGTGGCAGTTGATGTGTGTGACAGATGAAAGACAAGAATTCCTCTTCCCTCTGGATTTTTGAGCCTTGTCCTTGCTCAGGAGTCCTTTTGAGTTGCCCTTTCCCTGGCAGGTGCTGCCCAGAGCTGTTCTGCACATGCCTGGGGGATGTTTCAGCCCTTTCAGCTGCTGCCTCAGTGCCTCCTGTCTGCCCTGAATGCTCCCTGGCTGTGTTTGGTGGCACTGGAGCTGGCAGTGCTGCTGGCAGTGCAGTGGGGAGCCCCAGAGCTCAGGGGTGCTCCCTGCTGTGCCCTGGGCAAGGATGGGCTCTGCTGGTCGTGCCTTTGTGTGCCCAGCATTTCTCAGTGCATTTCCTTTGGCACACAGAACTGTGTTTGTAGTACAGAGGAAGGAGAAGCTAGGTCTGAACAGGTGCAGGAGAGAAGTGTGAAAATAAGTTGGAAAAGCAATAGCAATATTGCTGTGCTGAGGCTCAGGCAGTGTGACATGCTGTGCCTTGCTGTTGGGAAGGCAGCAAGTGCTCCCTGAACTCAGAGGTGAAATGCAGCAATCTTGCCTTGGCCATGCTTTTATCACACAGCCATGGCACTGAAAGGAGAGGTGGTCAAAGCTTGTAGGACATGATGGGTTTGAAACTCAGTTTGCACCTTGTGGACATGGACTGCATGAGTATCAAGGCTTCTTACATCTTCCAGCTGAGTTTTGAAATTATTTTCATCTCTGTATTAAATTTGGTGAGATGTGTGACCATGTAACCGAGCTGAAATAAGACAGAATTTCTGCTGAAGCAGGGAATTTGCAGTTGATGCATTTCCTCTCAGCAGTCCTCTAGGTGATGCCCTCCCATTTGTGCTTGTCCAGCTCCTATGGAGTGAGGCAGTCTGCCTCTCCCTCCCTGTCCCCAGCCCCTGTTCTGGGGGACAGGCTTTAAGTGAGAGCAGGGAGCAGCCATGCCCTGGGCACCAGAGGAAACCTCTGTTTCTGGAAAGCAGGGGTGCTAATGAACTGCAGTGCATCAGCCCAGGCTGCTGGGGATTTATTGTGTCAGCTGGCTAGCAAGTGGTGGGGATAAAACCTACAGATTCTTTATGTCATCCCTCCCTGGATGATAAAGGCCCTCTAATTTTAAAAGATGCTTATGCAGAATTACCATTTTCTTGTCTGAACCTTTAAGAGCTTGATTTAATTTCATACCTCTTCTTGGGGTTTTTTGTTTGGTTGTGTTTTGTTTTTGTGGCTGACCATTTTCTGTTCAGGAAAATTGGATTATTGTCTGGATAGCCATTGATTTATTTGGGCCAGAAGCTATATGGGACTGTTAGCATTATTAAACACAAAACCTGAACTTGCTGTGATAAGGGTCTCATGTGCTTAGCTGGTCTTCAGCTTACTCTGTAGGAGACTTTAAAATATATAATCTAATTTTCTCAAGCATTCATAACAATCTATTTACACATAATTTAGAGGTCTGTCAGATCTCCAGAATTATTGGAGCTAACTTTTAATGCAGGTTATAATTAGTTACTTGTTCCAGCAGGGAGTTGAAATCAAGCTGTTAGCCTGCACATCTTCACTGAGGAACAGAAAGCTGTGGCTAATTATTCTGATGGTGTGGGACTGCTGGCTGACTTAGAGTGCAGGAAGGGAATTGTTTGGAATGTGATCTCTTTGGAGCAAAGCTGTGCATTGCTTCCATGCTGAGGAATTAACTGTGCATGATGATGATTTCCTGGTTTGGAATTACTGGCTAATTGGTTTGGAGGTCATAGATATTGCACTGATTTCTATGCAGCAATTTCAAATCAGAGGGCAGAGAATGGGAGGGGAGAAAAACTGGCAAACCTGCTTTGCACATGTGGTGAGAGAGAGAGCAGAGAAGAAGCCATGGATGAGAATGAGCAGTGTTTGCTGGACAGACCTGACCCAGTAAGTGATTTTAACAGATGAGTGTTGAAGTGCTCCATTGGCTTAGCAAGGGCAGACAGGGAATAGAGTGAGATCCTTTATACCCAGTGTGGACCTGCTCTGAAATCCTTGGTACATGAGGAGGGTCTGTACCCAAAGCCTGTGTGACAGCTGAGGGAGAAAAGTCTCCACAATGAGTGATGGTGGGTGCCAGCTCTGCTTTACCATGGTGTGTGAGAGGACACACAAGCAGTCAGAGTGGCTTTTGTGTCAGGAGGTGAAGAACACAAACTGGAGAGGAACTTTTCAAATTTCCCTCCAGCCAGCACGAAGCAACAGCTTGAGTGTGTCCAGGTGGGAAAGCAGCCAAGCAAGAAATGACAGCAAAGTCAAACCATCAGCTTTTGTTAGTGTGTATGTGTGTATATATATGTACATAGGCACATAACCCTTGGGAACTGGGTCTGGGAGCTAAGGAGAAATGGGGAAATGCAATACAAGTACCCATGGACAAACCAGGAAAGGCCAAGCCAAACCCTGAGAGGTGACTAGCAGGATGCACACAAACCCAAAGGCAGCCACCATGTGTAAGTACTCAGTGAAAGATTAGAGAGTCACTTCTTCCTGGAGTGGGAGACCAAGAGTTTGGGAATTTCCTCGTGGCTGTTGAGCAGCTGTGTTTATGGAAAAGGTCATCTGTGTGGAAGGTGCTTGGTACAATTGATGTGCCCCAGATAACAGCATTATTCAGGAGAGGTTAGAGGACATCCACACACCTCAGAGTAATCCTGGCTCAGTGAATTCCATGTCAGGACTTGTGTCTGGGAGCTGCCATATAGGAGAGCACATATGAGACAGACTTATAAATCAGTGTCCAAATTGATTTTTGAATAGGGGGAGGTAGGCAAGAGAGGAAATTTAAAATACTCAGTTCTCAAAAAAACACTGAAGCAAAGTAGCCAGAATATATTTAAGTGCCTAGAACAAGACAAGAAAAAACCTACCTCTGATTTTGTGGTTTAGTAATTTCACTATCAAGCTGAATGGTGGAGCTCAGGGCATGTTCATCAAATACAGAAATGCTGAGGAGCCAAGAGAGACTGTCATTATCTTGCAGAATGGGTTTAAATTCCAAAATTGATCAGAGCAAGCTGCAGTTTGAGCGTGGGAAATGAATTGCAGCTCAGTTTGATAAATGCAGATTTGGGTAGCTGAGCAATCCTAAGGAGGATGGGAAACAACCTGCTTGGAGCAGCTGCTTAGAAAAAAGATCTGGGTTTTTGTTGGGTTTTTTGTGAATCACAGCACACACTTGGAAAAATAACATGGTATGGATGTGAAAAAAGGTTTGTGCCATAATGAATACCTGAAGTCTACTGTTGTATCAGCAAGACAAATCACATAACCTTTCTGCTTGGCTCTGCAATTGCAAAACTCTTTGGCTCCAGAAGGAGGATGACAGCCTGGTGCTTGAAATGAACCTGCTGCTTTCCACTTGTGGATTTCTGGGCAGTTGGGAGCCTGTTTTGATCTCCTTCACATCATTACGCACAGAGATGATGTTTTGATGACCAAAGTCTGAAGTTCTTCATACTGGGAATTCAGATCAAAGCTAATTGGAGAAGAATACACTCATAAATACACATGCAACTCATCAAATTCCTAAATCTACTCTGTTTTGTCTTTCTTTTTGATCACACCAATGCAAATGATTTCTAGTCTTACTCTTTTGAAGTTTGCTTTAGGGTGAAGTTTGCCATAACAGTTGTGTTCAGAAGTGTAGAAATGAACCTCTTCATTTTAATTAGAACTTAATGGAGGAAGTAGGATCTGCAGAAATTGGAAAGAGGAATTCAGTCCTTTCAAAAAAACCCCAAAACAATGAGGTTAACTTTCAGGAGCAGCTGTTTGACTGCAAGAAACAAAGGGAGAGAAATTCTGAAGGAGTACTGGGATGATGAGAATATAACTGGTATTTCTGATTTAAACTTGTGAAACACCAGTCCCTTCCAAGCTTCCACTGGATCCTTATTTCTCACTCTTTCTCTCTCTCTTTTTCCCCTACACCTCATTTGCTGCTTTATTTCTGTCACATTTACCATTGACTGTATGTGCATTTCCATGTAGCTGGAATTGTGAAACTGCAAGTGCAAGGGTGAGTCATTTCACTGGGACTAGAAGCCACCAGTATGTGTTTAAAATAACAGCTCCATACCTTAGACAAATGTCTAGGTGTGCTGTGATTTTAAATTCCCTGCAGAAAGCAATCTTGGCTGGATGGCTACAGTATGTGCTGACTTTTAGGCTTTGATTGAGAAATGCCCAGGAGACATCAGCACAGCTGGACTTGCTGTATTCCTCATTTGGAGTGGTGCTGGGAGTTTCACTGGCTTTAGCACAGATGGGAGTTTTTAAATGACATAAATACTTGCTTTTTCTTGGAGTGTCTTCTTGATCCGTGTTATTAAAGTGCCAGAGGACGTTGAGTGTCCCCAGGGAGCTGGGAAGGTCTGTGCAGGTAGATAATGAATGGTTCTGCTGCTGCTGCCTGGGGTAGATGGCACCTGGTCCATCCCTGTCTCCATACAGAGCTCCTGCATTCTTCTGTGTGCTCTGTCAGAGTTATTCTGGATTGATTTCACTGCCAGCACAGTGCCTGAGCCTTTTGTTCAAAGTGACAAACCTTGTGAGACTTACAGGATTTAATGTTCTCCTCTGGCTCAGTCTTTCAGGGTAACTGTTTCTTCTGCATTTGTAATAACTGGCAGATCTCCTTGTTAAATTCACTAAGAGCAAAAGCATATTTCCATTGAAATTAATACCTCAGGAATGAATTCTGTTTTAGTGGGAAGTTTTCCAGTCTGTCTGTGCTTTTATTTTGCTCACCATGTGAGTCCTTTGATGCATTTGACTGTATTTGCTCTTGTTTGCAGTGCCCTATTTAGGTGTGAGTGCTTTTCTGTTCCCCAGCCTCTGCTGGTCCTTGGGTGTGTGTCACAGACAGAGCACTCCACTCGAGGCTGAGTGTGCAGTGGGATCACTAAAATCCTGCTAGGGTGTTCTATGGAGACAATTCTTCATTTTCTTTTGATGTAACACAGTTTATTCACCCAACACACTGCAGTTTGTTTACACCACAGGCCAATGTCACCCACTCAGATACTCGGATACAAAAAGTTACTAATTTTGTAACTTCTCTTTTTCCTTTGGAGGCTAGACTTGTGGAAGATGCCTGTTTCCTTTAGGAGAGTTGCTGTGCTTGTGGACATGTCAGTGCTGAAGTCAGTGAGTCCTTTTTGCTGCCTGTCAGATCCATCTGTCTGTCACTGCATCTCCAACACCTACAATGTGTTATTCAGTTATGGGACAGCTGTTACTCTTTCTGCAGGAGGTGTAATGTGCATGTTGGTATCTAAACTCACAGCAGGATACATTTCTGCATGGCCACATCAGTGGAGGTCTCTGTGCTTTGCTGCAAGTAGGAAATGTTGTGTATTGGCCTGTTGTTTCCAGCTGTTGGGATGCATGTGACACATTAGAAATAAAACCATCCCTGTGTCAGGACAGGGTGCACCATTGTGGTGCAGTGCTTTGTCTTTATAAACTGCAGTGGCATCACAAAAAAAGCTTTAATAATTTCTTTAGGTTCTTCATTTGGTCTCGTGTAGGTTTCAGTGAATGATTTCAGCAATTTCAGTTTACAAAGTCACAACCCTTCCACTGTTCCTTATTTTTCCCCCACTGAGACTCAAAAATGTCAGAGAGCTCCCATTTCATTTTGATATAAAGAAAACTAGATTAATTTAAGCCACTTAGTTAACGTGGATTTGACATTAAACTAAAAGAAACTGCATTTGTCTTTCCTTTGCCTTGAGGCATGAGCAAAGTGGTTTGTATCTGCCTGCAAAAGATCATTTCAACTTCTTATAGTCTTCCAGCTGATGACTGGCCAGTGATTTTATTGACTGCTAAATGGCCTGTGTCTGACTGAGGCTTGGAAAACAGTCCCTACCAAGAGAGCCATGGATGGCCAGTTGATTTGGAGTGTGCCAGGGGAGTTCCAGGCAGATGAGTTTTTTCTCTCTGTTGGTAGGTGGGGTTTGAAACAGGTATTGCTCACAGCAGCTAACGTGACAGTGAGAAACTGGTGAAATGCAGCTGGAGTAGATTTTATCAGTAGGAAATGCCCAGAAAAGTGATGTGACAAGTGCCAAGGAAACTTCACCTGCATTGTATCTGCACCAAATCTCTGTGTGTGACACTGCATGGGCAAAGACAACAGCCTTTGCCACAAAAACCTGCACAGCAGCAACAACAACCCCACAGTTCTGTTGTTACAAGGTGATAATTTTTCTCTTGTTAGGCTGAGATAAATTCCTGTGATTATCAGGAGGGGAAAAGGAGAACTGTGTCTTTAACCCCTTTGGATTATTTCCCCCCCCTTGCCACCTTTAGTTAAATATTCTTGGCAGGGCCCCAGAAGGTTTCTGGCATGCTGAGGGGAAAGAATTGAACAGTGAAGGGGGTGCTTTGTGTGCTTGCTGTGAGAGGCTTTGGGCAGTTCTGTGCCTGGCACAGACACCCCTGGCTCCCCAGGGGAGCACCTGGAGCACCAAGGTGTGCCCTGCAGCTGGGAGGGTTGCTTTGCTTTTCTCTTTTTTTTCCTTTTTTTTTTTTTTTTAAGTATTTCCTCCTGATTGATGGCATGACAGGTCCCCAAGTGTGATTATTGAGTGCAGGGTGGAGGGCTGCATGCTGCACACCAGGTGTTTGGTGTGACCAGTACTCTGCTTTTCTTTGTTTGTTGCCTATTGGGAATCGGGGAAATGAGATTGATTTTGGAGTGCTGGTTGTCTCTTGCTTTGCAGCACTAAGGAACTCTTTGATTTCAGAGGATGGGTGTTCATAGGACTGTGCCCTTAGGCCAGTACCCCTTAAACAGCTGTCAGCCTTTCAGCCAGATGTTCTTCGTGCAAAGCCTTTTTTGTGGTGTGGGTGATGTCATTAAGGTAAATACTGACACCTTGTTTAGGTGTTTGCTAGAAAATTAAGTTCCTTTTGAAAAAATATTAAAAACTACATTTAATAATTTAATGATACCATACTGCTTTGGCAGTTTGGTTTTTTGCTTGTTTTTTGTTTGGTTTGTTGGTTGTTGTTTTTGGTTTTTTTTTTTGATACTTGGTTCCCTAGCAAGTAATTTTTAAAAGCACTGCTTAAGTAACCTAGGAATTTGCAGATTTATTTGCTTGCTTGCAAGAAAGATAACACTGTCATTGGTTTGTCCTCTTTCAGGGTAAGTTTTTTAGGAAGTTTTGCTGCTCCCAAGTTTCCCCTTCACTTTTCTCTCAGGGACTTCATTCTTTTAGGCCTGACCCTTCTGAAGTGAGTATTGAGTTTGTTTGGGATGGGCTGGGAGCTGCTGCAGCTCCTCATTTCCCAATTTCTGCCTGCAGAAAGGAGGGATGGGGAGCAGATTGCTCCTGTTCCTTTGGGGAGGAAAAGACAAAGGAATGGAGAATGGAAAATGAGGGAAAAATAGGAAGAGTCTGCTTTCTTCCTGCTCCTTGGGGGACTGTTGTTGGATAGAGCATCTGATGAAGAAAATACCATGTTTGGGTTTGCAAATACTTGAATTTGGCCTCTGAAGCTTGGAAATAAGTCCAAGAGAAACAATCTTCCCCTCCACAGAGGTTGAGCTTGCATCATGTGGCTCCTTTGCCTGTACAGTCACATCAAGTGATGTAATGACAAAAAGTGCAAGTGGTGACTTTGGAATCTTCTCTCAACCAACCTCAGGCCTGGCCAGGAGAAACTAAGAGCTTGTTGTACCCCTGTTTGTCACTGTGTGGATTACAGTGAGAAACACGGAGCTTTCCCTTGGTTTGGTTTGTAAATGCTGGAGGAGTTGCACAGCCCTTCCCCCTCCCCAAAGCAGCGAGGGCAGGGCAGTGTTGATTTTGGGCAGGGTGGGCTGTGGCACAGCAGAGGCACTGATGTGCAGCTGGCTGCTCTGCACTGCTGCCTGGGCTCCTGCTGCCTCTGCTTTTCCCCAGCAGACAAGGCAGCTCATTGAGCACCCCTTAGGGCAGCACTGCAGCCCCTCCTTTGGGCAGCAAAACCAAATGGGACGTGTTTGCAGCATGGAGAGAGGCATGCTCCTGTCTGGGAGCACTGCCATCCTTCTCCAGCCAGTTGGTAATTATTGTGAGTTTGTAATTACTGTCCTTATTTGTAATTATTCTGAGTCAGGACCTTTGCATTTTGTGCAGGGCAGTGTCAGTGCCCCACACAAGGAAACAACTCCCAAAAGCAGTGAGCAGGCTTTGCACTTGGTAGAATTTGCTGCAGCTTACACTAAAAACAGATTATTGTGGTGACCCAGAAGTGACTTTTGTGCCATCACCCCACCCCAGATAGTTACTGCTCAATCAATTAATTCATTCATTCATTTTTTGATAGAATTTAAATTCTTAGGCATAAATAATTCTGGCCAGAAGAGCAAATGAAGCCAAAGATCTGTATGTGTTTGAAGAAGCCTAGGGTGTTTTTTTTTCAGTATGCTCATAGTAAGCATGTGTTTTTAGCTAAATGTGCAGTGGTATGGACAATTAGTCTTTGAAACCCAGTACAAAGTAACAGCTGCTGTGACCTCAACTCCAGGAGCTTTTTATGGCTAAAAAATAAAAATAAAAAAATCTTACATGAGGTATAAAAATGTTAATGTTTCAATAAAATGTATTTTTTCATGTTGACCAGGTCACTAGAGCTACTGTAAGCAGCAGGGCTGCTGCAGGAAGGTTTTATATTTCAATATAAAGATCCTCTTTGTAATTAGTTATTTTGATATTTTGCAGCTTTCCTTCTTGGAACTCAGAATATGTAAATATTCAGCCTTAGAAACTTGTTTGCTAAGGCAAAAGGAAAAGGAAAAAAAAAATTAACTCTGTAAATGAAGGGGCGAAATCACTTGTGTGAGGGCTTGGAAAACAAACTGGTTTTGAGCCCTGTCTTGTTTTTGCAGTCCCTCCAAACACAGCTGATTGCTGCTGTACCATTCCTCTGTCCTTGCCCTGGCCTGAGCACAGACAGCAGCATCCTGCATGGAATTAGACACCTGATAAAGCACAAGTCTAAAGTGCAAGTGCTCAGCACTGGAATGCTGCTTCCCACTTTTCTTTCTTTCCTCCAAATGCTGTAAATGACATCATAGCATCACTAACTGAATAGCAGTGCATGTCAAAAAACCCATCTGGAAGCACACTCGTGGAAGCTCAGGTGCACAGATGGTTGGGGTAAAGAATGAGTAAAGTAGAGGGAAAGGAAATGGTTAGCAAAGCAAGATTGGTCTTCAGTGAGGAATACCTTTAGAAACTATGAGAGGTGTTTAACCTTATTTTTTTTCCTTCATTAATGCAGTATGTGGTTACCCAAAATTGTGATGGAGGGGTTGCTTTGTTCTTTCTGTTAGAGACTAATGTTTCAACTGAATCAGGTAAATGGAGCTTGTCTTACATAACTAAAAAAAAAAATAAATCTGAACCTAAAATGATTTTTGATTATACTTTAACGAGACACAGTTTCTGAGCTTGTTCACACTGGATGATTTCACTTGCTGCATCCTTTAAATATTCATGAAACTTGAAACAGAAATGAAGGCAGGTCTCACTTTTCTAACTGTATACCTCCTCAAACTCCACTGAAAAACATTGTAAGAGAATTTTTATTGAGCTTTCAGAAGCCAGGAGAAGGCTAAAATGATGGTAGCCTGCATGAGCTTAACTGGCCTGCACCCCATGATCCCCTTCATGTTCCCCTCATGTGCTAAACCTTTAGGGTAATATACATCTCCTGCATGTCTCTGCATTTCTTTTCCTGTGTTTTCCTTCATCCACTCATTGCACAGAACAAACTTGTGCTGGCAGTAAATCTGTGCTCTCCACTGAGGTATTGCATTTTTCTCAGATTGCACTTTTGAGGATGCCAGAATATGTTTAGAGGATGAGTCAGGAGATTGCAGAAGGAGCAGTTTCAGGGTGAAGATGAGTCAATGGGGCTTTTTGTGCAGTACTAGGCAGTTTGCTTAGAACCCAGACTCTTAGGAGTGAGTTGCAGTTTTTATGAGGGCTTGACTCCTTATCTTATTTACTCACTTCTTCCAGAGATCCGTGGGTACTCTTTTGAATATGGAAAGAATTATATAATAAGAGAAATTCTCAGAAATAGGCCTTGGACTTCTCATACTGTACCTTTCAAATCAGTAGGCTGATTTGACCTGACACTCTTTGTCTTAGCTCTTTCTTCCTTAAGGAAGTTTTATTCAAATAAATATTTCTGGAGCTTTCAGATACAGTGGTGATGAACATTAAAAGCTCCCAGAAAATAAAGGAACAGACAGGAGAATTTCCATAGCTTGGAGTGAAATGTTAGTGCCATATATATACTGGAGAAAATGCAGCTGCTCATTCAAAAGCATTTGCAGGCAGCACCTATTCTGTTTGCCAAATGAGAGTATTTCCCCCTGCAGTGAAATGCCTTTTGGCCACTTCATTAAGCTCCATGCTGTGCGTAGAAGAAAGAGTGGAGTCAAATAAGAGAGAAGAAGAAAGAGTGGAGTGAAATTGGACTTGGATGTTAACAAGTGAGTGTCTTTGTTTATTTGCAGCCTTGTTCCTCTGTTCATTATTCAGGTGAGGCAGGTTTCTGGCCACCCCTGGCCATAGGAGGTGCCATGCTCTGTAGGGTGAATGCTTTGGCACATTTCTGCCAGCTCTCTCTGCTCTTGGCTTGTCTCAGGAGTGTTGTCCCTGGTTTTCTCTTTGATGGCTCCTCATTTTGCCCAGGAGATGAGTTTGCTGCTTAGTCTCCTGCTCAGAGGGATTGAACAGTCTGTGTGAGGGCACTCAGCAGCCTGCACCACTGCTAATGAATGCTGCACAGCCAAGGTGCTGCTTGCTTTTTCCTGCTGGCATAGATTTTATTGTAAGTTTAGCAGCTCTTCTTTTTCCAGTGTGTTACAGGGATTCTTTTACACCCATCCAGTGCAACCTTGCTTGATGACATAGCAGTGGTTCTTCAAAAGAATGGGGGGTTTTGCTTCACTTTTTGTTTGGTTTTTTCCCTTAACTTCAGACCTGTACGAGGTCATGCCCACATTTGCTTGATGTCTTTATTTTTGTCTTGATAAATAACATGGAAGTCAACTTGAGAGATAATACATAAATAGGCAATAGTGTGTATCCAGTTTCTCAGGCTTATCATGACTTCATCACGTGTGCATCTACGTATAAAATGTATAAAAAATATAAATATATAAAATATATAAAAATATAAAAATCTAAACTATATCCTTCACGTTCCCATTGCAGCAGCCTCTCCTCACAAGCAGTGTGGGGCAGCCCTTGCTGCAGGAGTTAGCCATGCAGAGCAGAGTCCCGTGCGTGGTTCTCAGGGGGCTATTTTTAGTTTCTCCTATGGGAAGAATGCAGAAAATAGAGCAGGGCTGTGGCTTTGAGTGCACAGGATGTTCCTAGGTTGTCTGACAGGAGTGTGTGTGTGTGTGTGTGTGTCTGTGGCACAGGACTTGGGGATGCACCTCCTGTGCACTCATTAGCAGCACTCCCTGCAAAAATTGATGCATATTTTCAAATCATGGCTTGAGAGGAATCAGGTAAGAGAAAGGAACATAGACATTTGATGTCTTTTCTCTTACAAAAAAACCAACCAAACCACAACTAAGACTAAAACATTTAAACGTTTAAAATTTTAGCAAAATAACTCTTGTAGCTATTAAATTTTCCATGGAAATACCTGCCTCATTTTTTCCAAGTCACTTTCCAGTGCAGCTATTTCCTAACTAAATAAAATGTCCTGCCTCATGAATGACCTGCTAGCATTTAAAAAAGAAAAAGGTGAGCATCTGATTGGGCAAGGCTTGTTGTGTTTGAAACCTTTAAAAGGAGGGGGTAAGACTGAAGTAAAAACCTTCCTGTCCCCTGAGACAGACAGAAAGGAAAACAAAAGCCCCAAGTTCCCCAAAGCGGAGCAAGAACTGAAAATGTTTCAAGAGTGTCCCCTCCCTGTTGTGTTTGACACTTACAGAGTACCTGCACTTTAAAAAAACCCTTGAAATACTGACTTGACTGGAGATGAACAATTAAAAGCTCTGGCCTTTGTTGTTCATCACTTATTGGGCAGTCACATGGCAGCTGTGCATGAATTTGGTGGTGTGGCTCTGAATTTGGTGTGCAGCACTGAATTGTTCAACACTCACTTCCCTGGCCATTAAATGAGCAAATTGTTCCAGTAGCAAAAAAGGGCAAATTCTTACCTTGCCCTCCTGTTCCACCCATCTCTGTCATTCTCTGTTTATGTGGAAGGCAATGAGGAGGAAAGGCAAATGTTTCCCTTTTGCAGGATTGCAGGCATTGGCAGAGGTGCTCTGCTCACTGCAGATTTTGCTCTTGTCCTTTGCTTTTTTGGGAGTGACTGTAGTGGGAGTGCATCTCCTGTCTGACAGCACACAGACTTGAAAAGCCATTTTCCTACAGCAGGTGGATAATGCTGGAGAGCCCAAACCAAAACCCCAGTGGAGAGCCAGGTTAGGGTGACAAACTGAGGGTGGGGTAGCAGTTTTTTCCTTTAGAAACTGCCCTCATCAGGCAGCCAGCTCCCCTTCAGCTGGGATGGAGGCTGCATCCCCTGGGGGGCATGTCTTTGAACCTGCATTTCATCAATGCACAGAACACTCCAAACAGGCCACAAAAACTGATGATGGCCTGTTAGAACTGCAGAGTTGCTGCCAATAATGAGGGGTGGAGCAAGAGCAGAGGGAATCAAGTCTTGGAGCAGCTTCAGCTGAGGATGGGTGTTTAATTTCCCCTCTTCTCCTGGGTGTGCAAACAGCAGGAAGGTCCCAGAGCAGGAGCAGAGGAGCAGGTTGTAGAGCCACACTTTTTTGGCTGGCTGATTTTTTTCCTCATGTAGGTATTCAGTCTTGTTTGCTTGCTTGTTTTTCCTCTGTGTTAGTTCAGTACTGCAGGATAGTATAAGCATGGTTGTTTCCAAGGAGGGTTGCTGTTTGAGTGTGTTTTTCAAACCTCTTTCCATCTCAATAATAAGCTTTTCTTAGGTCTAGGCATCTGGTCTCTGCTTTAAGAGCTGCACAGTCATGCTGTTCCTTTATCAGTTATGTGATAACTGGTGCTTTAAATAATCATCTTTGGCCCTTTTTAGTCTTTCAGGCTGATTGATTGGTTAAAAACCATATTTACAGTGGCAGCCAGAGAGGTTTTTGTTCTAGTGTGGTTACTGGTTTGAGGTTTTGTTATTTACAGTACAGCAGCCCTTTTTCTGCCTGCAAGTAACTGTGTCTAAACCAAAATCTTTAGCTGATTCAATTGTGAGGCATCTGAGTGTTGAGGAAACCCAGGTTTAGTTCTTCCAGTCAAGTCAGCTGGCTGTGATATTTGCTTATAGGCAGATGCTCTTTGCATTTTGGGGACAAGGAATTAATCTGTACCTCTACAAGATACTTCATATTAATCACAAATCATTTTTCAATAAATTAATTGAAAAGAAAAAACAAAAACAAAACAAAACCAAAACCCAGAGTGTGGTGTATGAGGATGTGAGGATGTTAAATGTGTAGTATCCAAAGTGCACTTTTCACTCCTGCTCCCCAAGGAAAGCCTTGGCCTGTGTTCATGCTGTAAGGCTGTAGGAATTTCTGTGCTGCTCTGTGCTGTTGCCATAGCAGATATTTAGGCAGTGGATAAGCTACTGGGTAGATTTTCACATGCTTTCTGACCTTCCTGATGCTGCCATTGCCTCCTCTCCTCAAGTAGAACTGAGATCATTTGGCCCTTGAGATAAGGAGAGATAAAGTTATTTTTAGCCTGAGCTTGCTTTGGTCCTGGCACTGTGTTCTGTCCTGCCTCTCCTCCTGGGTGGAAGGATGCAGCTGGTTTATTGTGTGGTGCTGTATCCCCTCTGGTTTGTCACCAGGCAGAGCTGAGCTTTGCCCTTCAGCAGGTTTCCCACCAGCCCATCACACAGCAGCCATCAACACTCCCTTTTGACTCCTTGTGTTTATTCTTTTTCTCCTCTTTGCAGCCCTGGTAGTTAAAAGCCTTCTTTCTCTCTCAGAGGAAATGCAGTTTCTTTTCCTTCCCTCCTTCCTCCCTCCCTCTTCCCTCTCCTCTCTCTCTCTCTTTTTTTTTTTTTAATTATTTGGAAGGTTTGTTGTATTGTTTTGGGTTTTTTTCTGTGATTCAGATTACAGGAAGTGAAATTTCTAAGCAAACTTGAAATGCTGTAATTGTTACAGCAGCAGAAGATAGCCAGCTGTGTCTCCTGTAAGTTCCAGTTTATTTTTTATTTGGTGCTGTTGTTTTTAGACATTGCAGATGTTTGGAGCTGCTCAGCAGTTGTCAGTGTGGGCCCTGCTGTATTTCCATACCCTTTTTTCTCCATCCTCTGTGTTTAATGCTGTGGGACATGCTGGAGGCATTGTGCACCTGGAGGCTGGCCACCCCTCTTTAGCCACAGGGCAAGCAGAATGTGCCATTGCAAATTTAGGAGCCTTTTCCCCTCTTGGGTTGTGTTTTCCTCTTCCAGATTTCTTCTGGAGGCACTGCAGGTGTTTCCCCATGAGCTGTATTTCCCTGAAAACAAATTAAACTGCAGCTTCCAGCAGCACACAGTGTGTGCTGGGGGGAGCTGTGTGTGGGGAGCAAAGTGCAAGCTTAGCAAAACTCTTTAGGTTATATACATCTTTATTTGTGTTCTGTACTAAGGTATGAGAAGGGAAGTTGGTTTTTTTGTCTCCTGTAGTTCTCCCGAGCTCATAAAACATCTGTTTGCCAGCCTGTGTCACCCTTGCCTGACCCAGAGCTGTTGGTGGCCCTGGTTCCCCTTCAAGGAGAATAAATTGTCCCAAGAAAGGGACCATTGAGGGGGCCCAGGGCACTCACTATTCAGAGTGCAGCTGCTTTTCTCCTGGCAGCATGCTGCTGGAATATGGCTCTTTGTGCTGCTCAAGTGCTGAGCTGCAATTACCCAGATACAGGGGATAAATGGTATTTTTTTATCCTTTGAGTTTTTCTGTCTCTCCTGTTTGGCTTTCTGGAAATGTGCTTTCTTCAGAGGAAGGCTGTTGGTGCATGAAGCCTGTCCTCCTCCTGGAATTTAGAGGGCTGAAGAGTTCATTTTCAGAAAGAGTGATAAGATCTCCTGGCAGCCAAAAACAAGAATAATTCTGTTCCCTGGTGCATTCCCTTGCCTCCCCCCAGAAAAAGAACTCGGACATAAATAGTTGATCAAAACAAAGCTTTTGGTCTGCTCCCATGAACTGCAGATATTTAGTTTCTCTTCCCAGTTTTGCAGTACTGTGCAGGAATGATGTTATTGGCCTCAGGGGCTGGGTTGGATCTGTGAGCAGTCCAGGTCTGGAGAGCTCCTTTGCCACAGCTCTGCCCAGCTCTGAGCACAGCTCCCCCTCCTCCCTCCCCCTGCTTTATTCTTGTTTGCTTGGATGGTTAGAAATAGAAATACCTTTCCATGTGGACCCTCCTGGTGAGGGAAAAGTGATCTATTTCCAGTAAAATAACACGTCTGCTGAATCAAAGTAGCATTCTTGCACAAGCTGAAGGTAAGAAGAGGAAAGAAAAACTATTTGGGACACAGGGAAAAGGAACTTGAATTACTTTTTCAGCAACAAAATGAAGGGAGTGAAGACATTGTAATGAAATTAACAGAATCAAAGTTCTTCTTTCTCAGGCAGTTCTGAACAGCTTGTCAATAAGAGGAAACACTGCTTTTATTGATGAAGTTTGCATTAAAAGTATATTTCAGCAGCATGCAGAGCTAGATCATTCCAGGAATAAAATTCTGGGGGGAAAGCAAGAATCAATGGCAGAGAGGAAAGCAGTTGCACATATCAATGAAAACAAAATTCAGAGTTTTCTGTTTTGGATAGATGGACATTTTTGACACACAACTTACTACTTTTCTTTTTTCTGTTGTTCTTCACCACAGAAATGGTAATTAATTTTGTTGAAGCCTGTTTCTGAAGGGCAAATTAGTCCAAATATATTTTCAATATGGGATATTCTTCCAGCAGAGAATATTTCAGAGGTTTTTACATGGCTCAGTTGAAATCCAAAGCAGAACCAGGGGCCTGAAGCAGAGGGTCAGCTGCATGTCTCCTTTGAGGTCAGCCCTGGCAGAAAGGGCTCTTTCCCCTCTGTGCTGCTCTCCTTTTTCCTGAAATCCCTCCTGGTGCATCATTTGCACCATGACCCCCTAGTATTGTCCATTCTGTGCATCCTTTCCACCATGGCACAGACTGCACCTCTGGTGGGCTCTGCTGTGATGGAAATAGGAGTTGGTGACCCCATGGAATGAAGTGCTGGCAGACAGTGCTGCAGGAGAGTGCATTTTGTGATATCCCTCTAAGAAAACATACATGGTTTTATTTAAAATTCATGTCTGAGAAGCAAAGCTTATGAGGAGTCAGAGTGGTTTGAAAGGCAGAATTTCAGATCCTGGCAGGACCTGCAGCCAGTGTGGGCAATGTCTTTGCAAAGCTGCAGTGCAGTCAGTGCTGTTGGGGGGATGGAGGTGCCTGCCAACCCCCCTGCCCAGCACAGAGCAGCTTACAGATGCCCTGGGGGACAGCAGGGTGGCCTGGCTTGGTGTCCCAGCCCTGCAGCCATGGGAGATGCCCCTGCAGTGCCTGCCCTTGCTCAGGGGTGCTGCAGCCCTGCATGGCATGCACTTGGGCTGGCACAGGGCTTGTGTCTGGCTCAGGCACTGATTCACAGCCCACAGACTTGCTCTGGGTGTGAGTCCTGGCAGCTCTGCTCAAGGCCTGCCTGGGGGATCCAAGGCCAAGCTCAGCTCTGCCACTGCTCTGAGCTCTGCTCACTCCCTAGAGCCAGTGCAGCACCACAGGTTTGGTGCCTGTGGCCCCCTCCATTTGAGGCAGGTAGTCAAATCCTGCTGTTCTCTGGCTGAGACCCATTTTCTGTGGCCAGGAATGTGCATACAGGTGTCAGTGGGAAATGCTCCCTGTGAGTGTTGTGGGTGGCAGTTGGCTTTTTTCCTTTATTTGCAGTTGCAAGGGTGGGTAGGAGAGATGCCTGGTTTGCAGCTGGAGGAGATGGGCAGCTGGGGATGCAGTGGGTGAAATGTGCCCTGCTGGGAGAAGATCACTGAGCTGATTTAATTAGTTCTGTTTCACAGGATTCATTTCTGTTCGGGTCACTGCTACATTCGTCTATTTGCTTTTTTCCCCCCTCTCAGCAATAGATAAATAGAGGGTGATAATTAATTTGGCAGGTTGATTGAGATTGGGTGGCAGAGAGGGGAGTTTTCCTGGATGAGTGATAAAGCATTGCTGGTTGAGCTTAAAGTGAATAGTCTGAAATAGAAAGTGGCTAGTTTAAAATCCCCCCAAGCGTGTGTTTAAACTGAATGTACTTTGAGTTTTGACATTGAGGTTTTTCAGTAAGCTACCAGACTCTACAGTGTGCTTTTAGGACATTTGCTAGATGGGATCTAGCTGTTGAAATATCAGTGCTGTTCTTCTGCTTTGTGAAGCCTCAAAAGCAGAAAAAGGGGGTGTTAATGAAAGAAGTGGCTTGTTTGTGTGGGTGTGAGGCTGAAACAAGCCTTGGCACAGCAGTGCCTTTTTCTTTTCCAGGCCAGCCCTGGAGCTGAGCCTGGCCTGGCCAGGGTCAGTGCTGCCCTTGGGGTGGAGAAGGCTGCAGGGTCAGTGTGTTTGTGGGAGGCCCAATTCCCTTCATCCCAGAGGTGTCATTGCTGCAGGGCAGCTGTCCCTGGGTGCTGCCATGGGTGCTGGCCCTGTGCTGCATTGCTGCCTCTCTGCCCTCTGCCCTCAGGGGCAGCTCCTGCAGCCACCACATTCTGTGTGCCACACCACAGCCACACTGAGCTGCCATGTCACCAGAACAAGGTTTGTTCTCTTCTTTTTGGGAAGTGCTGATGCTATCACAGGAGATGTGGTTTGGTCAGGCTGCTGGATTGTGCTGCTTGCAGAATTTCCCCTTTTGGGGACAGTGGCACTGCCACCTTTGCTGTCTCTGACCATTGGGGTTGGGGTGGTTCCTCTCCCAGTGTCTTTCTGTGAGTCTGCTGAGAGGCTGGAGCTGTGACCAAATGTCACCCTGTGCCCAGGGCAGGACAGAGGGGACACGAGGCACACGTGCCCCTGTCCCTGCTGCAGTCCCTGCCCTGGGGCTGCTGCCAGAGCTGCAGTGTCTGTGACACCTCCCTGCTCACTCTGTGCCCAGGGCTCTGTGTGCTCTCACTGCCAGCAGGGATCTCAGTCTGCTCACAGCTTGCTGTTTTATTTGGGTGGTTGTGGGTTTTTCCTGTGAGGTAGACACTTGGCCACTGGGAATTGAACGGGAAAATTCCCGTTTTTATGCAAACTGCCAGAAAATGTTCAGCTGTTTAATTAGTGCACTTCCTAAACCCCTTGGACTAATTTGCCTTCCCTATGAGTTACAGAGATCTGTGTTCATATTGGGGGTGATCCACCTGAAATCAGATCTTGACTGAAAATTCCCTGAAATGTTTACCTGCTTTTGCAGTGGGTTTTTAGTTGCTCTGCAAAAAGACATCCCCTCAAGACATTTCTTTGGCAGCAGAGACCCTTCTGTGCACTGGTAACTGGCCTGAAAGGGCACAGGTCACCCTTGAGGTGTGTGTTGGCAACTCCAAGTGCAGATGAAACCTCCGTGATATACTGGGAGCTCTGAAAAGATGGGAAGTGAGGAAAACTGTGCACTAAATAGAGAGTGGGACTGGGAGCATACATTTCAGAGCAGATTGTTTTGTACAAGTCTTCAGACTCCTTAAGGGAATAAAAGGTTATAGATAACTCAGGATGATTTCAGACTTTGCTAAGTCTGCTGCAGGAGCTGTGCTTCCTGACTTTTCTAGGAACTTAATTGGACCAGAATTGCAGCAGAATGGACTTGGCTGTGTACCTGTGAAATGCAGGAACTTCATGTGTGTACTGTGAATAGCAAGCAATGTTTAAATAGTATGCATTCATATTAGAGCATATATTATATGTGTTACAGTGTAGTATATATTATAGTATATATTAATATATTATATTATGAATAGTATACATTCATACTATTTTCATCAGTATACATTTGTTCTTTTGTCCCCTTGCTGTTATGGCTGGGAGTCCTGAGTTGCTGTGTTGCCCTGGCATTCCCATCCTGAGGAATCCTGCAGGTGACTGTTGGTAAATGATGTCTGTGGCTGAGGTGGGAGCCTGTCAGACTAGCTGTGCCCACACTTTTTGTCTCTCCACTAAAGGTACTTTTCTCTGAAGCTTTGGTGTTGGTGACTGTGCTCAGAATGGGAAAATGGGTATATGAGAAATGTGGTGCACAGTGGTACTTGTGGATTACTAGTCCACCACATCAATATGTCTCATCTACCAGATCACTTCAAGGGGATAAGAAATCTAGTTATGATCGGTTTAATTGTTTTACTCATTTATCCTGAAATTAAATATCCAGATTAAGATCAATAATTTAGGAAGCCTTTGTTAAGTTACGTGCAATACCTGTGCAAGTAACTCTGTGTGGCATTGAGGATCACTAAAGAATAAGAATTGCTTCCAAGAAAACAAAATAAAAAAAAGAGCAAAAACCACCAGCACCACCTCCTTTCCAGCCCCCTCTCCCCCCAAAATCAGGTCTTTTCTCTATTTTGCTACCAGTCTGCCTCCCAAACCTGTTGTTTAAAATCTTCTGTGATGTGTGAAGGATTAATAGGGACCTGAGAAATTCAGTGGTGGGAGTGAAAATAATAGAAACATGCATGGATTTGTTGTACTACTGTCATCTGTTTAAGTAGTTGTCACAAAATTTTGTATAAAACCAGATAGAGGGTGTGGAGGTGGATATTCCTGTGCCTTTTCTTTTTCCCACCTACTTTTTTAATTTCCCAGCAGCTTCACATTGTGTGAAGTTAAAGCTGCTCATTTTCAGGGGTGCTGTGGAGCAAGGGCACAGTAGCAGCCCTGAGCCCAGCTTGCTGTGTCACACACCACTTTTTGCCCACTCTGTAAGGAAGCTGGTAAGGCCAGGATCCCTGACGAAGTCAAATGCAGTTTATTATGCAGTCTGGAAATAATAAGGTTGTATGGTGCCATGAGGAAGTCCTCCCAAACGTAGACCAGTGCCAGATGTGCACTCATTCCTTTGGAGCTGAGCCCCTGGTTTGGTGCTCAGGGTGGTTTCCTCACTGTGTCTTTGGGACAGTCCCTGCTGGTGTCTTTTGGGCTGGTTAGCTCCCCTCAGCCTGGCTCCACCAAGGCCAAATGTTCTCCCTCCTGTAGTGCCCCAGTGGCTCAGTATCCTACTCTCTGTGCATCCCCTGATACAGCACTGTTCTGTCTCAGTGCATGCCCTGATACAGCACTGTTCTGTCTCAGTGCAGCATCCCCTGATACAGCACTGTTCTGTCTCAGTGCATCCCCTGGTACAGCACTGTTCTGTCTCAGTGCAGTGTACTGGTACTGGAGGGTTCTGTACAGCCTCTGGCACAGCTCTGTGTCCTGCCCTGATCTCCCAGCCAGTTCTGGGAGGGATGGAGGAGGCAGCTCCCTCCAGGGGTTCCAGCTTCCCCAGGGTAGCAGCTTCAGGGCTCTGAACTCCATCCCACGTGGGGCTCAGTCTGCAGTGAAGCTGTTCATTCTTCAGACCCATCCTTGTCCCTCCTGGCCATGCCTCCAGTCACAGCACTGCCAGGTTCCAACGCCTCTCCTGTGCTTTAAAAAGCCTGTCTTTGCCTCCAGCTGTTGTCCAGCAGCACAGAAACCTTTAAAACAACATGTTTGATTGGGGAAGCAGCTTAATGTGTTTTAAATGCTCACCCCCAATTTATTGCGTTGTTTGGTTTATTGTGGTGAATTATTTTGTTTGGGGTTTTTGTTTGGATTTTTTGACCAGTCTTGGAAGTGAGGCTGGCCTTGGTGATCCCAGGGCTACAAGATGCTGGGAGCATTTGGGTGGAGAGTTTGCTCTGCACAGTGGCTGTGATGACACGAGCATGCTGCTCACACATCTGGCTCACACATCTGGCTGAGCACACAGCTCTGACATTCTGTGCTTGTGCTGACCTGGGAGCTGGCCAGGGTCTGTGGGGAATGGATTGTTTTTGCAGATAGTGGAGCCCTTTGCTGTGTGTGTGCTGTGCCTGCTCATGGCTGTGTGTGGTGGCTCTCACTGTCCCTGGCCTCTGGGGGCCCAGGGCAAGGGGCAGCTCGGACACTGGGTGGGCACCTGGGCAGAGCAGCATCTCATCAGCATCAGGCAGTGGTGAACTGCAGCAGCTCTGCCTGCTCAGCTGCTCCTGCTGTCCACACCAAAATTCCCTCCCTACATCAATTGAGTCAGTAAATCATCTCATTTATCTTGATTACCATGAAAATGCAGGGAACAGTGTATGGGATGGAAGGAATCCTACTCAAAATAGCATGTGCAAAAACACCCTGTTAGTTTGTGTGACCTGACTCCTGCATGTTTGTAAAAATCTATGTTTCCTCTAATATGTAATCAAGGGAATAATTTGTCCTTTTTTTTTTTTTTGTTTCCAAAAAGGGAACTTATCGGGAACATGTTGTGCCTCCATGCTGGTACCGAGCAGTTTGTTATTCCCAGTGGCAGTGTGATCCTGCCTGGAGCATGGCAGACAGCTGTTCCTCAGAGAGCATGGACCATTCTGGGCCCCACTGAGCACAGCTGTGAGAGGCAGTGTCAGAGAGCCCAGCAGTGGGGCCCTGTGCCACAGCCTCCACATGCCCACTCAGCTGCATCCCTTCCCAGAGGCAAAATGCTGTGCTCATGGTTAAATAGAAGCTCTGCTCTTTTGGTGAGGGTTGAAGCCAAAGGTGCCAGCCTTATTGGACACTCATGATTCCCAAAAACAAACAACTCTAAAGCTGCTGGCTACTGCCCAGCCAAAACTTCAGAGCATCTCATTGGTAATTGATTTTTGCCACTGCTAAATGTGCTAAATCCTTGCAGGAGGGGTGCAAAGGCACTTTTTGCAAGCTCTCAGCTGTTAGGGAGAGTGCAGGCTGCCCTGTTGATGTAGCACAGCCAGTTCAGAGGGAAATGTTGGATTCAGATGTCTCCTAACTGCATGTCAACATAAAATTCCAGAGTGATAGGCTGTAATCTGAATAGAATTAGAACAGACTCTGAATTGATTTAAAGGGTTGTGTTAAACACTAACTATAGCTATGTCATTGGTCCTATTTAGTGCTTACTGAAGGAATGCTGCTCATTCCCTCTAATGAAACTGTGCTGAGTGCCATGTTTGCTTTAATAAGTCCATATGGTTTCAAAATGCTGTTGCATTCTGCTGCTGAGGACTCTTTCCCCTTTCAAAGAATATACATGGACTGCTTATATTTTAAATATTGGGGTTTTTTCCTGACTTGTGCCCAGCTGGGGAGGTTCTTATAATAAGATTCTGCCTGTTTTATTTATCTGACTGATTTTTGGGGTTGGGTTTTTTTTGGTTGGCTTTGTTGGAGGTTTTTTATCTCATTTTTTCCCCAGCCATTGCCTAGTTAGCAGTATTGCTGTTTCAAGGGTACCAAAATTAAAACCATGGTCCAGAAAAGATTATATAAACGAAAACAGGACTTATGAACAGCTGAAAAGGTTTAAATTGTCATACTTTACTTTCTGTCTTTTTATTTATTTAGATCTTTTACAATATGTGTGGGTCACATTTTCCTGCAGTTCTGTACTACTAAGGAGGATGAGAATTATGGTTTATGAATTTTAATGAAAGTTGAAATACTTATGTAATCATTTGCTGGGGCTTTAATTAAATAACCATATAGGAGAAGAGCTGCATGTAGGGAGGCGAGGGCTGAATTTGCTGATTTTAACCAGCTTTGTTCTGCTCCAGTGTGGGTATCTCAGATAGCTGATGCAGACAGTCCTTGGACCATTCCTTCCTCCTTTCAAGGTGTGCTTGCATTAGTGAACATTAGTTTTAAACCCATAAGCTGAGAAACTTCATGGTGTTTATGGCAAAACCCTGAGATTTAGAGCATCTTCAGAAGGAGATGATCCCTTGGACTTGTCCTTTTCTGTCTGTGACTGGGGTTTTGGGCTCCTTCCCCTTCCTGCCCCCTCTTTGACTGACAGCCTCCCCTCAGCTGGAGTGGGAGTGTTTTCCCTGAGACCTGTCAGGTGTTAGGGCAGAGCCAGCCAGCTGGTTTGAGTGGAGCCCTTATTCCTGTGCGTTCCTGAACTTGTCAGAGTGCCTCTTGTGCTGAAAGCTGCTCCCATTCCAACTGCCAGAGATGGGTTTCCAGGATGGTTTCAGATGAAATGTGCAGGAGCTCCTTTTCTCCCAAGAGAGGCTGCATGCACCTAGGCTGTGTAGGAGTTTGCTTTCAGCTTTTCCCCCTCTTTCTGCTGCTGATACTCTCAGCCTTAGTTGCCTGGTCTGTAGGAATAATAGATGTGATGCTCTGAGGCTGTTGGTCATCACTCTGGACCAAATTGATTCCAGAGAGCTTTGACAGGAGGTGGTGGAGTCTGGAGCAAACCCATCTGTTAGTGATAAACACAAATCCCCCTACCTCCAAATGCATTTTTATGTCAGTATCTCTGTTTGCATGCATGCACCAATTAAACAGTATGTTATTTTATTTTCCATGATTTCACAAGGTTGACTCACTCAAGTGGATTTATGCACACGCTCTGTTTTTTCTGAGTGTAAATGGTTTGTTGTTTGGTTTGGGTTTTTTTACCTTTGTGGAGGTTTTTTGTTTGTTTTTGGGTTTTGTTTTTGCTTTTAATTCTGTTTTCTTCATCTTTTGATTTCTGTTCAGTTTCTGCAAATCGTGATTGCTACCTAGCCCAATAGTTGTTCAGGCATACTTTCTTTCCTCCTTTTTTGGATATTGTGCTGCAGCACTTACTGTTTGTCCATGAGAAGAAAATCAGGTTCAGAAGTACCTGAGCAGAGTGTGGCTTGTTGAGCCAAAGGGTGTCACACTGGGGCAATCATCCCTCTGTAGAATGCTGGCCTGGCAGAGATTTTGTTATAACCTCTGGGGTTTTCCTCTTTCTCTCTTAAAGCAGGAGGCCTCTTTGGGTGGTTCCCATTTCATTTAATTTCATTTTTCATTCCTTCACTCCTGTGTTAACAGGGACCACCAAGAACATTCTAGCATGAGATGAGCATGCTTTTTCAGATAAGAGGCAGCAATACATTTTAAAGCCAAGTAAGATTTTCTAAAAACAGGAGGAAAAAGTTAGCTTCATAGGTCATGGGTTTGACTGTAATGCTTGAGAACAGCCTCAGTGTTGTCACTCAGCACATCCTGGCACAGGGAGAGAGAGCAGTGCTGGGGGCTTGGTTTTGTGCTAGAGACAATGGACCTGTCTGCAGAAATGCAAGCATGGCTGGTTCCACCAAGCACCTTGGTAGAGAAATTAAATTGGCCAAGGGGCTGCTGAGTTTGCCATGAGGAGTTTGCCAAAGTTTGCCATGAGGAGTTTGCCATGAGGAGTTTGCCATGAGGAGTTTGCCATGAGGAGTTTGCCATGAGGAGTTTGCCATGAGGAGTTTGCCATGAGGAGTTTGCCATGAGGAGTTTGCCATGAGGAGTGTGCTGATATAATGGTGACAAAATAAGGAAGGGGTCACTGCTGGTTGCAGTGGATTTGTGGCTGCTTCCCTGGTGACTTTGGCCTCTGTTGTGCAGGGATGCTGAGGCACTGGGAAGGGGAGCAGGGGTGAGCTGTCCCAGCCTGTGGAGTCTCTTGTCACTGTACCATCAGCTGCAGCCAGTCTGGGGAGCCCCCAGGATTGCCCAGACAAGGTGCAGGGGCAGGACTGGAGATGAGATGGGGACACAGAAGCTGCTGCAGGCTGGGAGTCACAGGTGCTCAGACTCAAGCTCATTTAATTTGCTTTCAGCCAAGTGAGTTAAGAGAGCAGGAGCTGCTTCCTCCCAGGGCACAGGAGCTAAAAGTCCAAGTGAAGAGGGGTTTTTGGTCCAGAGAGGCAGGAGCCCCAGAGGAAAGGCAGGTCCAAGGGTTCTGGCAGGGGCTCTTTGAAGTACTCAACCTTGGGTAGGTGCATCTCGTGGTAGTCTTTGCAAACCAGTTATTTCCTGAGGCCACCTTCATAAACATCAAAGCTGTGCTTCATGCAGTGATGGAGAACAAATGGGGGGACCCAGCACAGCCAGTGCTTCCACCAGCACTACATGGAAAATAGGGCAAAATTTCAGTGAGAGGAGGGGGCCAGCCACAAGGCTGTGTGAGGCAGAAAAATGATGTGACTTTTCTGTCTTTGGTGCCTGTCTGCATATGTGGCTTGTCCCCAGTTGTGGAGGTAGATAGTTGTAAGTAATAACTTAAAAAGAAAAAAGAAAAGGATAAGTAGGCAACAGTTAATGGAGAAGATAGAAAAACCAACTCATCATAGGAGATGCATGTGGCTATCCTGATTTTGCAAAGTAGTTTTAATCTCTTGTCCTGAGATGAGTGTTTTGAAAGCCTGTTCTGCAGTGAGTGTGGGTTGTAAATCTCCTGGCCCACCTCTGAACTGGGAGAAGGCATTTCCTTTGGGAAAGAATGTTGGGGAAAATGAACAAGAAAATGTTCTTGACTGTAAGTCATTGCATGTCACATGAACCCTCCTTTCACTCACATATTTTTATATTTGCATCAAGCAGTACTTCTGTGTGTAGGAGCAAACAAGGCCCAGAAGAAATCCCTGAGTAGATGTACAAAAAAACTATAATTCAGTGGTGAAACAAATGTAAAGCTGCTGCTAATGATCATAGCTGATATAAAATGTGCATTGCTGATTAATCAAATGTCCCCTGGTTTTGGTAATCTTCTTGTTGATGTATCAGCTGTCCTTTTCCCAGATCAGTATTAAACATTTGGCTGAAGCTGAACCTCTGGCAGTGGGAGTTTTATGGGCATGAGCAGAGCTGGGATCCATCCAGCCATGTTGGGGTTCTGAATGAAAGGTGCAATGTTGTGGGGCTTTATTATGAAGCTAAAAGCTGTGTGAAATAAATCACAAAAGCAAGCCTGTTTGTTTCCAAGAAAAATGTGTGATAGATACACAAATGAGTGTTTCAGTTCAAACTGATGAGTGCCATTTATCACTTAGCTCTGCTTTTCTCTGTTTGCAGCTGATGGGGCATTCTGAATGGGATCACAAACGAGGACCCAGAGGCTCTCAGGTCAGTTGCTCAGTATTTCATGTTTGATTTTGGCTTCTGCTGTATTTGAGGCATTCAAGCAAGTTTTCCATCTGAGCTTGGCAAAGTTGTTAATTTTGTTAATGTTTGCAGGGTTTGGAGCAATGGAAAAAAACATAAAACCATGACAGCTTTCATTAATATAATTTTTGAGCTGTAATTCAAACAGTTGATCCAGACAGAGCTGAGTCATCCAGCAGAAAGGTTTTTTCAGTAGCAGAAAGATGGATTAGATGTATGGAGAAAGCATTTCTTACTCAGCTGGCTCCAACAGGATATCAAAGGGGTGCACTTTCAAATAATGTGTGCATGTTTTGTTTGGTTTTTTGTTTGTTTGTTTTTTAACCTGACAAACTTGGATGGCCCTGTCAGCATGAATTCTTTCATTATTGACCAAGGTTTTGGGGAACTGTGTGGGAAGGTGCAGAGAAGCCACCTGTAGCCCCTGGTTTCCTCTTGGCCCATCACTGGATGGAAATTAAGCCAGCAGTGTTAATGATATCACAATACATTTTTAAATTATCTGTAGAATTACTATTGCTGCAAATGAGACATCACTGCCAGTACTGATGTTCAGGAATTTTCCTGCTTGGAAAATTTGCCTCAGTTATTCCACTGTAGCTTTAGATTCTCTCTTTTACATGACTCTGAAAATTGTCTAAATAGGAATAGTATTAAACCTAATTTAATTGAGTTCCTTGAAAGGTTAGGAGAAATTAAGGAGGCTCTGATTTTTGGCATGTAATAGAAAAGAGATTTTGTCCTTTTGTCATTCAGTTTGTGTCCTTTAAAAATGCAAGGTTGTAAAAAACAAGATCTTGCTGAAAAATTAAGGTGTTTGCTATACTTAAATACCTTAAAACCTAGAAAGAAAAAAAAGGGAAGTGGAATCACTGGTTTATCATAATGTAAAACTGAAATCCACATATGAACTCACAAAGGTATTCTGTCAAGACTGATGAAACAAGCTCTGATTCAGTGAAGGGAGTTTTTTTAGCAGCTAGTAGGTTTTGTGTGGCATGTGTTGAAACATGAGAGGAAGCTCCTCCAGTGCTTGTCGTGTTTCTTAATGATCCCCTTGGAGAATGTGTTCCTTTTCTGCAGGTGGGAGGTGAATGCAGAGTGCTGGGGTTACAGGTGGGGATGGATGAAACCCACTGGGGCCATGGGAATTCCTGTTTGCAGCAGTTTGTCTCCTGATTAGCATCTGCAATTCAAGAGGATGCAAATGGGCCAAGCAACAAGCTGTCTTTACAGTATTTACCTTGCTCATGGTTTGTACCATGACCATCACTGCTCTAAGAGACTGCCCACATATATGTGCATGTATGATGTAGGATTCCTTTTATTTGAGAATAATTATACTATTAAGGCTGCTCTAATTAGATTGGATTATAGATTGCCTTACAAATAGTGGTGAGTTCCTGGCTACATACTTGTTCTTTTTTTTTCCTTTCTTTTTCACTCCTGAAGACAGCACTGCCTGCTGTAAAGTGCTTCGTGCTGAGGATTTACTCTGTAGGTTTGAAATGAAGCAGGAAGTGCAAAATGCATTTCATTACATTTCATGCTTAATTTTAAAGATTAACACATGTTAGAATTAAGATTTTAAGCATGAAACTTCAAAATTGAGCTTCAAATTAAAGAAACACTAAGTGTTTAGGAATATTTAATCCACCTGTAGAAATCTGTCACTCTCTCAGATGTGTACATGCAGTCTGTAGAAGCACATCATGTGAGGGGAGAATATTCACACCCATCTGTAATGTTGGCTTGTGCCACAACAAAGTGTGACTGGCAGAATTGATCTCTGGAGTGTTACTGCCCTGCAGGAAACCCATGCCAATGGGTTTGAACCCTTCTCCTGAGCTCAGCAGGGGCAGTCCCAGGCTCTGGCAGGTGGCACCCAGGGCACACCTGTGCACACCTTTTCCCCAGGGCTCCTGCCTGTGTGACCAGGGCTGGTTTGGCTTGCAGGAGAGGCAGGTGTGCCCCAGAGCCAGGGGAATGGGAGCAGTCCTTCCTCCAGCACTGTAAGAGAACAGTGATGGGGAGAGAAGCACAGCTCCAGCCTTTTTCACTCTCTTTACTCCAAAAGCTCTCATTACTGCTTTTACCCCTCAGTTCCTAAGCAACAGCTATTGCAGATTGAGTGTGTCTGCTGCTGTCTCCCTGCTCCAGCTCCTGTGCAGGCTGGGCTGTTCCTGCCTCAGCCTTTTTTTGTGGCTCTGCAAGGACCCAGATGCTGTAGAGGAGCAGGGGCTGGGCTCTGGCTGCTCAGGACCTTGCAGCTCAGCAAAGCTGTGTGCAGCAGGAGCTCTGCCACCTGCCATGAGCAGCAGCAGTCAGGAGTGAGGCTGGTGTGGGACAGGAGCCTTTTCCCAGGTGTGCAGGAGCTGCAGAGGCTGAGGAGGATGAGCAGGAAATCCCTGTGCCTGCTGAAGCGCAGGTGGGAGTCCATCCCTGCTGCTGACCAGGTACTGTGCTCTGGGCTCTGGGGCATGGGAGGGACTCAGAGGCATTTCATGGGGTAGGCATCTCTGAACACACTGAGAGCCAGCTGGTGCTTATCTCTGGTTCCCAAGACCAGTGCTGCACAACCTTGGTAAAGCTGATTTTGGGGAGCGTGTGCTTGTGAAGGTGAGGTGCCATGGCAGCCCACCAGTGCAGATTATTTATCCAGTAAAGTCCCCCTGTCTCCAAAAAGAGACTTCTCTAAAGACTTTGGGAGTGTTTTAGGCTGAGTGGCCAAGCAAAGCTGTAGTGTGCTGTTGATGGGTTCCTCAGAGCATGGCTTTTCTGTGTTTCATATTTACATGTCTGTAAATATGTGTGTGTGAGCCACTGGCAGAACCTCAGCATTTTCAGAGTCCTCCTGGTTGGGGTGTCCTTCCAGGTGTGTTCACCAAGAGCAGAGCAAAGCAGATGTCATCAGAAAATATGTCAGCATCTGCTGGGAGAAGCAAATATTGTCACCAGAAGCAGGACTAGGATGTGATGAATGGCAGTGTGATTAGAATATTTCCTACTTCTTGCTCCAGGCACCCCAAGATTCTCTGTTTTGTTGTTTGTTTGTTTGTTTGTTTGTTTCAAAGCCTTGCTTGGGAGGTAGAGATAAGAAAAGAAATCATTACAGAAAGAATATTGGTGAGCTAACAGCTCCAGTCTCTTCCCAATCTTAATTCCATCTCAGTTTTCCCTTTAGTCTGTATCCACAGAAAAGAGACAGTTGTTTGATGGGAAGAAGGATGGGCAGCAGAAATGCATCCCAGTTTTTGAGAAGCATCTTCCTCTATATTTTTACTAAGAGGGAGAAGGGCAGGGCAGATTACCTACCATATCTTAAGGAGTTGTCAATTTTAAAGATAAATCATTCTACTCAGAACTTTTAGAGATCTCAGACATATTAGTTGACAAAAACCCTCCATGCTGTCACATTATTATTGACAATAAATTAATAAGGCATTGTTGATTAATACAGTTTTACTGTACTGAAGAGAATTTGATTGATCCAGATGAGTCCAGCATTCTTAAATTTGCTAGAAAAAAAAGACAAATAAATGCTCTGTTAGGAAGTGACTCACTGGTCATCTTGTTTCTGTTTAGAAGGCATAGAGCACTAATGTTATTGCAAAGGAAAGCTGCTTTTCAGGCTTGTTTTTCCAGCATTTCCTTTGGATCACTTTACCCTGATGTTGCATTGCATCATGCATCTTACAGTGTGTGGGAAAAAGGAGGATTCCATATAAAAGCTGGGTGTGAGGTGTGCACTGAGCTGGCTGGCAGTCCCACCACCAGCCCCTCAGACCTCTGCAGGGTTTTAAAAGAGCAAATTTCCCTGATCCATGGACCACTCAGAAATTGGTGCACATCAGTCCTGTTAACCTGGGCACAGTGTGAGTCTGGGAGGGCTGGCTGAGGGAAAATGCAGTTTCTGTGCAAGAGGAAACTCCCTGAGTGTTCTAGGCTGATCCTGGTCAGAGGTTAGTGTATAAAAATAATAGCTCTGCCTTTTGGTGCAAATTCCTTCTTTAGTCCTTCAGGGGCTGCAGTCACTGTGTTCTAGGCTAACCTTGACAAAATTGCTTTATATTTTGACAGGTAAGCAGTAGCATTGTAGGTTGCTTCTCTACTCCAAGTAGATAAAAGATATTTATGTTAACAAATAACAAAACCTCTCCAAATGGCCTTATTGCCCCCTCAAAAGAAAGCAAAACCCAAACAAAATACTAAAGGAAGGAAAAAAAATCAAACTGTAAAAGAATGATTTCTGCTGCCATCTCATCAGAACAGCGAGAGTTTGTATTGTTTAATATTATTCATTGTCTATGCTTGTGAATAGTTTACTTGCTAAATAAACAGGGTTTTTTCCACTTTTCTCCAAGGAAATCTTTTCCTGAACCACTTGAGGCTGCATTTAGAGGGACCCCTTTGGAAGTTTCCTCCCAGATTTGCCCTAAACCAGGACAGTGGGATGTTTGGCTTCATCTTGTTTCTTGAGTAAAACAATACAGCAGGTCTGGCTTTTAAGAAAGGACAGAAAGATCCTTTTTAGAAAGGATCTGTAAGTCCATAGTGCAGTTTGATACTCTATTCAGCCATAGCTTCTGGGTTTTTAAGTCATAAAGTGCTTTTTATTCTTCATCCTGCATACTCTGCATGAAATGAAATGAAATGAAAAGACACCCAGACCTGTTGAGGCAAGGATGTGCAGCCTGAGCAGTGAGGGTGGAGAGAAAACAAGAGGAGCTGTGATGTCCATGGACAGTGTAGATGGAGGTTGTTCGTTTGGGGGGGTTGGAGCTAGGTTGTTATGTAATTTTAGTTTTGATCTTTTGAGCATTGTTTATGCTCTCAGACACTCCACCACAGAGGTCTCCATGGTTTCCAGGCTCTGCTATGACACAGGAATTTTCCGCTCATTGTTTTGTGTTTTATGTGTGTGAAAGAGTGAGGGAAGCACATTGAACTGTGAGCCTGAATTACATCTCTTTGGGTTTAGTTGATGAAAAATGTCCCATCTACCTGTTCATTTTTTTATGTGGAAGATACATCTTTGTCCTGTGGGTGTTTTTCATGGGTAAATTTATGCTAAATAGTGATAAATTAAATACCTTATATTGTCCTCTATTTAACAAAATCTAATATTTCTTAATTCTTGAATCTTGAATGGCTTTGTCAGTAATTTCAGAAGGAATTACCTTCATATAGCTGAGGAAAGAATTTGTGAATGCTTTTCTTGTCCATCCAGCTGTTCAGATTGCTTAAATGCCCTCTCTGAAATTTCAGTACAGGTTTGGGGGGTAATCCTCTGTTGGTTTTATTTGTTGTATGTGCCTGAGGATCTTGTTTCTTAGACTCATGCCAATTTTTCATTCCTGAGAACTGCAGCTGAGAATGCTTTCACCAAATTGATACGGGTTTAAAACGTTGTGGTAACCAGATGAGCCAGAGGTGTTAAATGGTTGCTGCAGTGCTGTTGAGTGTTTCCATCTACATGAAATTCCCTGTAAATTTCATGAACTGCAGCCTTTGAGCATCAGTTGGTTTTGACACTGGTCCTAAGACAGAATCTTCCCACATTATGCCATGATGGAAACTTCTGATTGTTGCCTTGATGACTGTGAGCTGAGAAACACAAACTAGATTGTAAGAAGATGTAGGAAGAACATATCAGTAGTTGCAGTAGGGATTTAGATCCACCTATAAATATATCCACACATATCTCCAGCTGTGGAGTTGAAAGGAATGCACTGTGCACTTCAGTAAAAGCAGTAACAGTTTTTTAGGTAGGAAAGCAAAGATAGTGGCAGAAGCTGAATTGTCTTCTTCTACCTCTCTTTTTTTTCTTCTTTTTTTTGGCCAAGCTGTTCCTTAGGCTGGGGAGTGTGTGCCCACTGGTGTGGTGCAGATGGAGATTGCATGGCAATTGAGAAGATGGGACTGGGAGCTGCCATCACTCAGAGCAAAGAGATTTTTTTTTCCATCTGGGGTGATCAGATTCTTGAAACACCCCTTAATCTTCCTGGATTTTTCCCTCTTTCTGGCAGTTTTCATAATTTAATTTTCAGCACTTTTCATAATTTTGTCAACTTGTTTGTTTTCAGAACCCTGTTTTTTTATATGGTGTGATTTTCTGACTAAAGCTTATAATTCTCAGATGCCTTTTATAAATTTAGAGTCTTAAGGTGTTCAGATTAAGAGATTTTGTTCATGTGTTTTTTTGGGGGGTTGGGTTTTTGTTGGTTTGGGTTTGAGGGTTTGGTTGTTTGGGGTTTTTTTTTGTTGTTTGCTTGGGGTTTTTTGGGTTTTGTTTTCTAGTTGCAAACTTAGGAAAAATTTGTTTGTTGTATTTGAGGGGATTTGAGATTTATTGCCATCTGATGGCTAAAGTTGTTGGCTATCTTTAAGAGCCATAAACTTAGAGACATTCAGAGAATTTAACCCCCTGAAATTCAAGTCCTCTGCTTTAGCACAAGCTGGAATTCCCTGCAGGTTTTCAGACTGCAAATTCTCTGAATTGCCAAAATACAGGCATTCATATATATGCCAGTCTCTGAAACAAAAGCTACTGAGAATGTTCTGAGACCAGGCTGGTGCACCTCAAAAGAGGTGAGTAGTTAAAAATCAGTAAAACATTGTTCCTTAGTCTCCTGGAAATGGTTGTGCTGGGTAAAATTTTCCAAATAAGGGCTAACTGCTGCAAGGGGAAATGTCAGTGCAAAAGTTCACAGTTTTGAAAAAATTTAAGCAACTGAAAAGAGTCTGAGGAAGGGAGTGATGGCCAACATAATAATGACTGATAGAGTCAGGTGCTTTGTAATGAAGAAAAGCATCACCCCACATTAAAATTAGGTGGCACTGGGCCTTTTGTGATGATGGAGGACTCCATTTTTGTTCCTGAAAATTATGGAAAGCTGAGAGTTCTTTTAATTTCCTATAACACCTTAAATTTCACTTACTGCATGTGTGCATTCCAGGTATTTGTCACCTTCCCAAGCACATTTTTTAACACAATCGTTGCAAAATTTTAGTTTCCTCTATTCAGAGATGAGCCCAATTATGGAATGAATGTGATTAATGTACTCAGTTTTTTTTCTGAGCAGTCTTCAGGCAGTGTGCTTCCCCTGGCATGTTCCCAGCAGCATTGCTGGGGATGTGGGCTGCTCTGCCCTTCCCTTCTGAGCTCCCACAATGTTATTGTTGTTGGAAGATATCTTTGTTAAGGACTAAATGAACTGGCTGATTTCACTCTAGAATGGAAACTTCCTTTTATTAATACTTGTTTGTTTGGGCTTTTTCCCCCTGAGTTTTGTGTCCATACTGGGGAAGATGTGTGTTCTTAACTGCTGCTCTCTGGTATAGTCTTAAAGGATAAATAAGTGCAAGTATTTCCTATTGTTCCTTCCTTACAAGAACACATGCTGAATTCTCTAGCAGCTCATTTTATGAGTTTCCCAGAGGAAAAGCTCACAGCTGATCAGCTCTGCTCTCAACAGCAGATGTTCTTTTTTCTTGACTTCAGTAGAAAGCTATAATTTTGTTGTATGTCTGATGGAGCAGTGTTCAAAATTTCAAAATGACTTATTGGAGCAGCCTCTTGAGATTTTTGAATAAGATGGAGCTGGAGTAAAAATCTTAAAGCCAAGCCATAAAAAAGAAAATTTCACATCGGGTTGGATTTTAGAGATCAGAGGTTCATTGTGTAATGGCTCTGCATTGCTCCATTTTCAATTCCTGAGGAACTTGGAATATTACAAGAGCAGTATGAGTTCTTACAGCCCATTAAGGAAGGCTGGAGATTATAAGGTGTTGAATTTGGAGTTGATAATTATTAAGTTGCTGGTGTTTCTGCAGGACTAGAAAAGCTACTGGTTATGGTAAATAGGCAAGCCCTTGAAGGAGTGGTAGAGGCATCAATTACTGAACTGCAAAAAGTTAAAAAAACCCCTGAATTTAGCATGAGAAAGGTGTCTTTGTTAATGATGGAGAGGTTGTGGAGCCTTCATCCTTGGAGATACTCTTTCTTTTCCCCCTGCACCTCTCCCCCCAAACACACAAAATTCATGAGGAGCCAAAAAAAGCTGTAGATGGAAAAGTGAAGCCAGGAAAAAATCTTTCCAGAGCTGGAGCTATATTAAAATCCAGCTACCAAGGTAGTGTTTTAAAACCTCTAATCTCTTTTCAGACTACATGGATAGTACTTTGGTGGAAATCCAGATAACATTTCTGTTTCCAGTAACTTGGCTTCTGAAGCACAAGAGCTCACTTCTCTAAAATGAGGAAAATATCCTTGTGAATACTTTCTGTTCTGGGTATCTGATAAAAAAATCAGAGATTTTCTGTCATGTACAGTTTTGCAAGTTGATATTGCTGTGCTATTCTCACATACATGTCCCTGGCTTCAGAGCAAACCCCACACATACAGCATTTTCATTTTCACATCCAGGATAGGGTGCTGAATCTTCAAAGTTCCATGATGGATGTGAGCAGAAAAGTGGAATGGCAATAAGCTTTTGTGTCATATTACCATCAACCAGTTTTAATAGGTGTCTAAAAATAATAACTGTGCATATTGAGATTGTGCTTTAGGACTCCTGGAGGGTTTTATGTGCTTGCCTCTTTCAAATTAACAGTTGGAGTTCAGTGAACAATCTGCAAATAATTATTTTAGATTAAGTTCTTCATTAAAATGCAGCATAGGAGGGGGGCTTAGCTGACAAGGGAAGCTGCAGTCCTGCTTTCTATTACTTACAGCTCTGTGGGATGTGCAAGTGATGATCAGCTCAAGTCAGTGATGAGAACCTTCAAGGATCAGCAATGCCTTTGAGCCAGTTCTGTCTCAGAATGGTGATTTTGGTGGGGTTATGATGTGGCTGCAGCTGGACAGGGACAGGGACAGGGCATCACCAGCTCACTGGGTGAGCTCCTTTTTCCCTGAGGATCAAGCAGAGCGTGGAGGAGGAGGAACAGCAGAAGCTGAAATGGGAGTGCTTTGCCTGGTGTGAGGGTGTAAGGCACACTGATTTATCCTGTGCCTGTCACAGAGTAAATCCCTTCACCTCCTGGTGTGGCTTTGGGGCTGCATAGGCAGCACCTTCCTTTCAATATTCAGATATTCCTCCTCCATCCCATCTCTCTCCCCCCAAACACTGGGTCTTAAAGTTGGGAAGAAGAAAGTGGAAAAGTTATGCAACTGGGCACTGGATTCCTGAGATGCTCAAGGAGCTATTTTTGTTGCTACAGGCATTTGAAAAAATGTACTTCCAATATTTTGTTTTGGAATTATTGCTGGAGTTCTGAAGTCCAGGAATTTTTAGCAAGTCCTCACCATAGGAGCAGAAAGAAACAAATCCAAGATATTTTAATATGGCACACATAGTTCTGTTGTTGCCAAAGGGAAGTGCTCTACTTAAATGTCAAGACAATGTTAGCAACAAGTGGCCAGGAGGAAGGAGCTGGGGACCCCAGCCCAGTTTCTAATGGTGGAGTGTCTTTCAGTGAAAATTGTACCTCAGTGTTTCAGTGCCTGGGAGGTGTTTTGGGTGTGGGATCTGCACTCTGCTTGTTCTTCAGGTCAGTTTTCAGAGTCCTTGTGGGAGGGGGGATGGACCTTTGCTGGTCAGCATGCCTTGTGTGTGCCCCTGGGGTGGCAGTGACACCAAGGCACAGGACAGTTCCTGAGCCAGCCTTTGCCTCTGGTGCTATTTCAAAGTGCCCCTCCTGTTTCCCTTGAATTACAAATTGGTGTCTCTTGATAACAGCTGCCTTTACCAGGGAATAATTAGGCAGTACTGTTTGAGCTGATGAGACTCTGCCATGATCTCATTCCATCTCAGCTGGAGCAGTGTTCCCTGTGCTTCTCCCTGTGCCTGGTCACCCCTCTTGCTGTGGGTGCAGCTGTTAGAGCATCCCCATTCCTATTCCCCTCTTGCTGTGGGTGCAGCTGTTAGACCCTGCCCCATTCACATTCCCTGCCATGCTGGAGTGCCCCTTCACAGGACTTTTTTGGCCATTGCCATGAAACAGATGTTTAACTTAGCCCAGCCTGTAAGTTTCCCATGCTGCCATAAAATTTTCTGTGCGTGTTGATGATGGGTCTGGTTCAGATGCAATTTTTTCAGCTCAGTCCTGTGCCTGTTTTTTTTCCAGATATTGCTTTGGACTGCCCATCTTGACTGCCTGCTTCATGTCAGTTGTAGTGCTGCCTGGTGCTTTAGGGGTGCTGCTGGGCTCTCCCTCCAGACTGGCATTCCAGGCATGTTTTCACCTGGCCAGGGTGCATATCAGCATCTAGTAACTGATCTTCATCTCCACATTTGTTATTAAACCTTAATTCCTGCAGCATCCATTGCTTTGATAGTGTAAGAAAATGCCTTTTTCAGTTCAGGGAAAAAAACAAACCAAAAACTTCATATTTTCTCATTATTCATGTCCATCCATTAGTACTTTTAACAATTTGATGTTCTCTCATCAGAACCTACACATACCTTTCTGTTTTTATCCTGTATCTAAACTCAGCCCTTGCAGTGTGCCATTTGGCATTATCATAACTTAGCAATTCTCTCCAAACCAGGAAAATAAAACAAAAGATGGGTCTGTTTTTCTTAAGATGAAACTTATTTATAATTCGTTGTCTTGCTGATGAGATTTGGTATTTGTGGTGGGGTTTTTTCTATTTGGAATATTTTTTCAGCTTTGTTGCTATTACATTTTCTAAGTCAAACCCTACAGCCTTTATTATGCTACAAAGCCTGTTGTCTTACTTAAAAAATATTTATAATTTACAGAAAGTTGGCTCTCATAGTACTATAACATCTTTATTATTGTTTTTTACTCAGGTTACAGGAAATGCAGTATTGGAGTTTATGAGCAGGGACATTTCCATGGCTGCCTTCTGCTAGCAAGAGAGCACTATGTAATTCAAAATACATTTAGTGAACAATTTGCATTGTGTGTGGATGGTGAAAAACTATGGCATTCTTGGAAAATTGCAGAGCAAGAATTCCTAAATTAGGTTTAAAATGCTCTCTATATATGTTCTGTATAGAATACATCTCATGGTGATATGTACCTATATAGATTCTAACTAGCAAAGAAATGGAGTTTAAAGCTGGCAGAGCTGCAAAAGACAGAGGTATTGTGCTTACTATATTGGTGCTTTATGGTTTAATTTAGGAGAAAAAGGGAGGAGGAAGAACTCCAGTTTTAGAGAACAAAAACTGAGTTTTCATGACCTTTTTCCCTCCTGAAGTTGTATTTAATGTAGCTAGTTGGAAAAGCAGTTGAGGAACAAGACAGGAGGAATATTCTGTCTTGCACTAACATGGACAGAAAACAGACGCCTCCTCCAGGCAAATAGTCTCAGGAGAGGGATTAAATTGCCAGCCATCCATCTCTCTTTCCTGGATTACCTGGTGCGTTGGAGCAGTTAAAGAGGAATCTATTGCTTAAATGCAATCAATAATTTGCTTTTATTGCTTTATTTTTCTTATTACAACCTTCAGGTCATGGTGGTAGTGAGGAGCTTACCCTGACACTTTGCTGAGATGTGCTTTCTTTTCAAAATGTGACCTTTAAGGGAGGGCAAGGAGCACTGGCAAGTGTCAGCTGCCTGGCAGGAAGGATGACTGAGGTCAGTGACTGTAATAATGCCTTTCACCCCAAAACAAGGTGTGACCCTGCATGGGAGGTGGTGCCATCAAGCTGTGTGTGCCAGTTTGGGGCTGGTGGTGTTGGACACCAAGTCCTCCTTTTGGCAGACATTCTGCAGGGCAGTCCTGGCAGAGGCTCAGCAGGAGCCTGACAGCATTTGGGGCTCCTGGTGTGCAATGGTTCCACACTGTGACAGCCCATAACTCACACTGAAATCCTGGGAAAGGGATGGCATGTCACATCCTTGCTCAGGTGCAGAGGTGTCACATAGTGTGGGACAAATCTAGCAGCTGGGTGCAGGTTTTTTTGGGTCTTTCTTTTTCCTGCTCTTCTCTCAAGATGGAGTTTCTTCAGATTTGCATTTTTTTTCTGAGTAATGTTTAAATAATATATTTTTCATAGGTGTATGGACAGACTGTATGGGGAGGTGGGAGGGAGGTGGGTGTCTGCTGCATTTAAAAAGCTGTCTTATGTAATGCAAAAAAATTAAAACATGAGGGAATGTGTCACATCTTTGTTAGAGAAATTTTATCTGTTGTTATTTGGGTCTGATGTGTTGGGAAAATGTGCTCTGGAGAACAAAGTAGAGGTTTGGTGCCTGTGCTGGGCTCTTCTGTCCCACAGCCAGCCTTGGGGACAGCAGAAGCAGCAGCATTGCAGAGCCAGTATTTCCAGCTTTGGGAATTATTTCCTGGCCATCAAACATGCCTGCACTGTGGGGTTTTGAGAGCAGTTCTTTTTTTGCTCTCTCCCAATAATCAGTCTTGTGGAGAAGAGCACCCAGGTCTGCAGCTCCAGCTCTCCTGGCTCCTCAGCAGCCTGCAGGATTTCTTCCAAGTTTGAGGAGTTTCCAGAGGAGCAATGATTTCTTACATTTTTTACTTTAAGTGATTCATCTTCTGTTGACTGACCAATTTTATTATCTTTTTAAAGGAAAGATGGAGTATAAATGCTAGGAAAGGATCCTTTTGGAGCACAAGGTGCTGCTGAAGGAGATCAGCTAGGCAGTGCTCCTGGTGTAAATGCCATCATTTAGGTTTCAGTGGCTGCAATTACAGTTAAATGGGTTGCTCTACCGGCAAAAATCTAATTAAACCTAATTAGTCCCTAATTTATGTTTCACCTCCTATATTCACCCAATTCCCTAATCTCTGTCACTACTGGAAATGCACTCAGAGCTGGAGCAGAGGAAATAACCACTGCCCTCACACTGAAGCCATTCCCCCTCTGCTTCTGAGGTCATACCAAGCATGAAAGCTGATGGTCATGGAAAGAAGTTTGGCCAGAGGCACAACTTTTTTGGCTTTTGTTTTGCTGTCAGCCTTGGATGAGAGTGTCCACAAAGTTTCAGTTGTTTCAGATGGTGTCTGGGGTGTGGCAGGGAGAGGGGTACCCCATGATTAACTTTATTTTGCTAAAATACTGCCAGTGCAGAAACAGGGAAGGTGATATGCCAGCCATTCTGTATTTATCACTCTAAGTAACTGCTATTTCCAGCCAAGAATCCTTAGCTGACACGTGAGCCCATTTGGGGAATTTTTGTGCCTGCTGTGTGTTGTTATATAATTTGTTCTATGTGGGAGCATACAATGCTTCCAAGGGTGCTCATTGATTGTGGATTAGCACATATTTGTAATTACTGTCTTAATTACTTCCTTGATTGCATATAAAATGAGTAATATACATGGTAGCATTCATGTAAAAGACATGAATTAAAGAACAGGATCCTAGGATCTTTGGGAAGAAGTTTTGCACTTCCCAGCAGGAGGATAACTGAAAGAATAAATTTATGTTCTTTGATACAGACACATCATTACTTGCTGCTGCAGTAGGTACAAATTTCCTTTGACATTCCCACTGAAATTAGATCACCTTCCCTCCCTCTGTTTTCTGATAAAATTAGTTAAATTGCATTACAAAACATTAAAAAGACCAAAAGGAACATGCAGCAAAGAGGCAAAACAGATTTGAAAGCAGATAACATCTCTTGTGCTGCTTAAATGCTGCTGGACTCCATACTGGATACAGTCTAAGTCTTCTTATCTAAATTGTTTTATTAGAAATAGGAACTTAATGTTTTTAAACTGCTTTCAAAGAGAAGCTGTCATCTGACAGAGGTTCTGAATTCTGAGACAAACACTGTTGTTGTGGGGTGTGCTGGTTTTTGGGGAAGGTAGCAGAGGGCAAAGGGAAAGGTTCTTGAATAGGACAGATGCAGTATAGAAGAATCTATTCCTTTGCTTCTACTTCTGATTTGCCTAGCCAAAAAGTGACAATTACTAGTCACTGAGTTTTGGGGCATGGGTTTATGGGGTTTTAATGTTTGTTTTTTTGTTTTTTTTAATTCAAGAACTCCACACAGTATAAAGTTGTACAGTGAATGCAACTAAAGGCAGAGGGTGCAGAACAAATGGGTTTGAATTGAGCTGGCAAACTCTTAATTTTAAGATGAAAGGGTTCCTGTAGTGTGGCATTGTTGTTTCCTTCCTGCCTCCTCAAACTCAGCCTGTTTTGGGCAGTACTGATTTTGACAGTACACTTGTGCAGACCAGAGAATGACCTTTGGTCTGGGGAGCAGTTCAGCCTGTACTGAATGAGACAGATGCTCAGTAACATCTCCAGTCTCTCAGCTCACCTGGCTTGTGTGCTTCCAGCCATGAGATCTCCCCTGGTCAGCCTTGGTGTCTCTGTACCTCACTACACCACCCACAGCCATCACTGCTGAGCCATTCAGCCTCTGTGCTAGGTCAGGTGTCAGTGGAGTTGATGATCTCTATCTGCCCAGCTATTTACTTGCCTTTTGTGTTTGAATTTTCCCCCCTTCACGTATGAGGCACTTGGGAAAGGATTAGCAACACACAGGTGAGGAGTACATGGGGCATAGTGAATATAGTTCATAGAAGATGAGGTGTCAGCACCTCCTAAACCTCAGCTCAGGTCACAGCAGTGGTGCTTCCTTCCAAACTGCTCCTGGCCCAGCTCTGCCTTCCCCTCCTGCTTTCTCCTGCATGGATACACAGAGAATTCTGCAGGGGTGAAGCAGATTTCATCTTCTGCTGTGAGCAGGAAGAAAGCTGCCTTTGATTCAGCAGTAGTGAGGATATCAGGGAAATGATTCCAGGACCTGCTCACTGCCCAGAGTTAGGGGTTTTTAGCAGAGTAGGAATGGTGTGGTGTTGTTTTGGCACTGCTTCTCTTCCCCTGTAGATGTGTTGTAACCCTTTTTGGAAAGCGCCTGTGGTTTGCATGTCAATGTGCTAATCAGGTTTGAGGTAAATGGAGACACAAAAGACTTAGTCATTGCTTCAGTACTTTTCTCTAAAAACTCAGTTCCAGCTGCATGCACATACACTTTGCCCATATGTAAATCCCCCTGCTGTGACAGACTTGGTGAAGCACAAAATCATTTTCCCCGGGATATTTGCTTGGATGATGTTTTCCCTGTGTTATTTCAGAGGGGGAGAAGTGCCAAAGAGTTTGTGTGCTGGGATGTGTGTGAGTCAGTGACTGCATGCCTGTTTTATTCAGCCCTGCATTTCCAGACTGGACATTCCGTGGTGCCCAGCAGGTGTGACTCAGGGGCATCTGTGCCCCTGTCCAGCACTGGTGTTCATCCCAAACCCTCTGTCCCATCCCATTATCCCATTAATTATCCCATCCTATTATCCCATTATCCCATCATCCCATCCCATCTGTGTCCCTGTCCAGCACTCTGCTGTTCATCCCAAACCCTCTGTCCCATCCCATTATCCCATTATGCCATCCTATTATCCCATCATCCCATTATCCCATCATCCCATCCCATCTGTGCCCCTGTCCAGCACTCAGGTGTTCCATCCCAGACCCTCTGCCCCATCTGACTGTGCTTCTTTTTGAAGCTACTTGGTGTAGCTTGGTTATTAGAACATTTAATGTTCTTCCTGCCCTCCAAGAAACAGAAAAATCTAAAAAAAAAACCAAACAACCAACACCCCCCACTGAATTAGAAAGAAACCAAGACTAAGAAGGAGATAATGCTGAGAGGGTTTTGCAGAGGAGCCTGTGTAGAAATCAAAGAGCAAAGTGGAAAAAAAAATACAGTATCTCTCTCCCTGTTTTTTCTTTCTGCTGGTTCAGGATTGATCTGTGTGGGTTCTCTTGTGTCACTCTCCAGTCAGACAGAAGTGGAAGTGAGCAGTGTTGCTGTCACATGTCTTCCACCCCCTTCTTATTCTCTTACATTGAATTTAAATATTTTGAAAGTTAATACACTTAAATTCACAGACAGATTTTAACAAGAAACCCAAGTTTGTGGGTTTCAGTGTAAACTATTAGAATGCCAAATAACTGAGGTTAAATTTTAGAATGGTTGTTTATACCAACAATTTATAAGAGTGGAGAAAAGAAACCTTTCTGAGCAGCTTTCCTAACAGAAAGTGTGACTTCAGCCAATAGAAATGTGTAAAGACATGGTTTAGTGCCAGAACTGCCTTAGATGAAGTGGGTTTATTACACACCAGCCAGAAGTAAGTTCAGGTGCCTCAGGCTACGTTCTGTGTTGAGGTTTGAGTAGGGGGTGCTGTGTGCAGTCTGTGTGAGACAAACTGCTTGGGAAATTAAACTTGGCAAGAGCCCCCCACCCCTCCCATGGCATTTCTGCTGTCAGGCTCATGTGATTGCATGTCCCAGACTGGGGGTGAGCTCTCTGACCCCTGGCACTGCAGCTCTGCTCAGTGTCACAGCTCCAGCAGATGAGGCTCATCCCAAACAAACCTCCCAGCAGAAAGAGCCGCGCTTTGGGGTTCACAGACTGGGCTTTGGGCAGGGTATCCCACATCAAATGCACTGAAAGCTAGTTCAAGCTACTCTCCTATGATAAAGCACTATGGTTTGGCCACTGCTCTAAGTGCAGATGTGTTCATTGCATTCCAGGCTTTGCCAGCACTCGATTTTATTTATGGCTTGCTCCATTCTGCTTTATTTTTAGTAAGTGTTGGTAAAATCTGTCACATTGCTCCGTGCTAAAGACTTCAACACAGTGGTAGATGAAATTTAAAGCTTTTCACAATGATCTATGTGCTAGATTGGATGGCACAGCAGAGAGCTCAGGGGTTAGCAAAGAGGCAGGTTCACAAGTGGGAATTAGCTACTCCCTGTCAGAAATAATTTCCTCCTGATGAAAAGGAAAGTAAAAGCAGGACAAGGCAGAGCTCAGCTGCAAGTCCAGCGTGTTCTCACCAGCTGGCACTGCAGGCACTGGCAGCTCTTACCTGCATGGCCCCATCTGCTGAGATGCTTGACTGGAAGCACAGTTGCAGTTTGTAGTCTGCACCTGGCTTCTTGTGGTTCCCCATTTCCCCTGAAATCCTTTCTGCCTTGTTGTGGTGATAGTGAAAATGTGGCTCAAGTGTGTTCTCTTGTAATAATTGTAACTGTGCACACCTCTGCTGAGGTGCTGAAGGCTACTCTAAAGGCAGTCAAGGACCCTAGTATGAGAAACACATTTGATAATACCATTATGAAGTAGCAATAATGAACTTGCTTAACTTGCTTGATGGGAACCTATGTTTCTAATATTTTTCTCTTTTTTGAGAGGTTAAAATGTGCTGTCTCACAACTTTGCAAGGCTGTTACATCTGTCATGTAATCAAATGACCTGTAATTTCTTACCACTGCTGATCCTAGTACAGAGATTTTATCTGGTGTAGTTACTGTTCTTCCTGGGGTGTTAACACCTTTGCACTTTTGGCCTAGTGGATATAGTTAATTAGCTGGTTTCATAATGGCCTATAAAAATGTGAGTATAGCACCTGCATTGTGGGCTTTGGGTTGAGCCTGTGTTTGCTGCCATTGCTGTAAAAGCTGCACAAGTGCCCTGGGGTGAGGATGCTCAGGACCCTTTCCCATACTGATGGGCCCTCTGCTCTCAGCTCATGGTGGATGAAAGGGCCCCTTGTGAGAGCCTCAGGCTGGCATTTCCATGCTCTGCCTGCCCTGGCTGGCTCTGCAGTGGCTGTGTCAAGGCCACATTCCTTCCACTGCCAGAGGTGTTTGCTGCACTATCAGCTGGGAGTGGCAAACAGAGCCCTTGGCAAGGGGCTGGCACAAAACAGGGACAGAGCAGTCCTCCCCACTGGCCTGGCCACATGCATGTCCTTGGGGCCATTTTCTTTCTTTCCTTTTTCTTTTTTTTTTTTTTTTTTAATTTTTTTTTTAATTTTTATTTTTTTAATTAACAGCTCAATATTGAATTCAGGAGCCTGAAATATTTTCAAAAGACTTTCAGTTTGGCTTGAGTTAACTTCAGTTTAGAAAAGTCCTTCAGTGCAGCCAGTCACCTGCCAGCCTGCTGTGCTGGTTTAGCTTGCTCAGCTCTAGTCTGCAAACTTGAAATAGGGAAAGATCTCCCAGAGAGAAGAGGGCAGTGAAGGGGCAAGGACTTCCCTGAGCATTGATTTCAGGAGTGAAGTCCACAGGTAGTTGGGGCAATAGATGAATTGGCCTGAAGTCTCACATGTACCAGGCGAGGCAAGAGACAGCACTCATTAGAGAGAGAGATGACGTGCTTGGAGAGCAGAACAAAGCAACTGGAAAACAGGAAATAGCAGTGGGAAATGCTCCCCACGCTAGAACAAACAAATATTTGTACAGGAGAATCTGTAAGTGGCACTGCTTTCCTCCCACACTGTGTGTGTTTGCCAAACTGACAGGCTGCCTCTGAATAAGTCACATTTAATGTATGCATAGTGGATGGCAGGGTCTGGATAATCCCCACAAACCTTCAGGATGAGATACATTTCACAACCATGAGTTTTTGGGTATCTGTCTGGACATAATGTGAATTAGGAGCTGAGAGTTCATTGCAGTGAAGCTGGTAGGACTTTGCTGGGAATGTCTCTACAGCCATTTCTTGTCTTAGCTGAGGAACTGACAGCTTTGAGTGGGTGACTGGAATGGATGGAGAGGCATCTTGCTGATTTTGAAGATAACACAGTCCTTAGGACACCTCTTAGGTGTAGGGTTTGTGTTTGTCATGGGTTCATTGAAATACCCTGGGACCAGGGAGACCAGGCATGAACATTTCTGCTTTGTTGCTGAATATGCAGAGTGCTCCAAGCTCCTTTAAAGCTTTACTGGAGAGTGCTCCAAGCAGAATGGCTGGGTGGGACTTAGTTGTGAACTCTGGAAATTGTTTATATTTAAAGCAGACGTGATGTGATGCAGACCTGAGAGATAGGAGGAGAATTCAGAATATCTCTCTCATCTGATGTGTGTGTAGCTTTAAGTTTATTCCCCAACATCTTCAAGTGGAGGGTTAATACCTATAAAATTGTGGAAGGACAGTTTTGTTGTTTATGCATTTTATGAAGTCAATAAATAAACCTTAAGCAGAAGTGATTAAACATGAAATGGCAGCAGGGAATAGCTGTATCTCTCTCCATCCTCTGATTCATTGCTAAATCAGGATTTACGACTAACTCAATTAACTACACACTTTGTGCATAATTGCCCATGTGCTAGCAGAAAGTAGTCGGTTGTCAGGGATTTTGTTCATTTCTGGGTTGGCTGCCTGAGAGCATAAGGGATTGGGAAGAAACTGTGGAATTACCCATAAATTTTCTTAATTGAATTGAGCATAAGCTTTTAAGCTTAAGATGTGAGCAAGGAAAACTTTGCAGTTTCCAGGCAGAGCTGTCTCCTTGCAGTTATTTACACAGTGCTGCTTTTACTTGCTGTTAAAAAATTGCACAGAGGCAGAGATTAGGGATTCACAGAGCAGTTTTGTAAGAAAAATGCCTCTGTTTCATTCAGTAAGAGGAGATGTGTTAAAGGAGGGAGAGAAGGGGGGAGTGAGCAGGACCAAAAAAAAGGACTGTTATTTCAGGCAGGTTTGAATATTCAGTCAGGGAAACCTTGGTGCAGTAGAGCCTTAGGAGTGTGCTTTGTTCCAGCACTGGTGGGACAACTGAGAGCCCCCTCCCTCCATCCTTCTCTCCTCATCTCACCCATCCTGGGTGGTTCTAACTCTTTTGAGAAATACTGTCAGGGGGATTCTGTCACAAAGCTACTGTAAAATTCCTAATCCCTTGTTAAAAGCAACTCACAAGCTCCTTTTTCCAGGGTTTAAATGTGCCTGGTGGAGGACACGTCCATCCTTTTAAAGTTTGTGTTAAAGCAGTGCTCTGCTGCCCTTTGCTGCATTTTGATGTGAATTGTTAACTGAGATCAGAAATAACTGAAGAGATCTTTGATAGCAGGAAAGTGTACTTTAATACAAAAAGATGTCTGCTTCTTTTGCATGCACGTGTGTTTCATAGTCTTATTTTAGCTCATCACATACAAGGTAACTTACATTATTGACTTAAAATATTGGCATTTTCCATGAAAATGCAGCAAATTTTTCTGTGCCAAATGGCATGTAATACTTAGGAGCAATATTTTGCCTTCTATTAAATACAAGTTAAAATTGGTACCTGCAGCTTATAGTATTATCCTCACAGGATTTAGACATCTTTTTGTACATCATCTTTGGTTGTTTCTATCTTGTCATCATGAAATGCTGGTGTGAGGTTTTAGTTAAACTAGCACAGAATTTCCTTCACTCTGCTCCAGGTCAGTGTGCAAGAAGTGTGGTCAAAGCAGCCACACAAGTGGTGTGTTTTCCACACCCTGCAGGGTGGTGCTGGAAGTTTTGTGTCTTTTCCTGGTTGGATGGATGGATGGATGGATGGATGGATGGAGGGATGGATGGATGGATGGATGGATGGATGGATGGATGGATGGATGGATGGATGGAGGGATGGATGGAGGGATGGATGGAGGGATGGATGGAGGGATGGATGGAGGGATGGAGGGATGGATGGATGGATGGAGGGATGGATGGATGGAGGGATGGATGGAGGGATGGATGGAGGGATGGATGGAGGGATGGATGGAGGGATGGATGGATGGAGGGATGGAGGGATGGATGGATGGATGGATGGATGGAGGGATGGATGGAGGGATGGATGGAGGGATGGATGGATGGATGGATGGATGGATGGATGGATGGATGGATGGATGGATGGATGGATGGATGGATGGAGGGAGTGAGTGCTCCCTGTTGGATGCTCTGGCAGCACTGAGCTGTGCTGGCAGTCTCTGCCTGGGGTGCCAGGGCAGCTCAGGGGGCAGAGCACAGGCAGGGGGGAATTTGCCTGCACTGCTGGTGCACAATTCCCAGCTCTGGGCTGCTGCAGGTTTTCAGTAACACCAGCCTGAAGCACACACTCCATGAAACTCTGCATTGCTCCCCCTCCCAGCCAAGGCTTGTGCTTTTTTGGGGGAGGTGGCAGTTGTTTTTCTCTGCCTGCTGATGTCAGCAGAATTGCCAGCTGGCATTTGAATGCTTTGCAAAGAGACAGGAGCCTTTTATTACCCATGTCACGTGGATCCCATTCATTTGCATTCCCTGAAGTGCTCCAGAGCTTTTGCTCACTGCACAGGCTGAGTGCTCTGCACCTTCCAGGGCCATGTCAGTCCTCTAAGGGATGCAGGGATGAAGGGCTCACTCCATGTTCATTTGGCTACTGTGGAATTAGTGCAAGTCTCTAGACAGTTGTGCTTTGCAGAGGTTTTGTGAGTTTCTTTTTACACAACAGAGGAATACTTTTGTGAATTTAGGGTAATAAACAGACTTAGATTTTAGCTCTAAGAGGGTTACTTAGAGTCTCTCAGGCCCAGGTGACTCAGTAGCTTGTGGAACAAACATGCAAGTCCAACACTGTGATAAGTGTCAGCAGAGAAGAGGAGCTCTCAGGGTTTAGGTTTTGATGGTTCTGTCACTAGAGCTGGGCTGTGACGTGACCAATGCATTGAAATGGAGCAGGGTCCCTTTATAGCCCTGACCAGGTGACTGGCAGCTCAGCACCAGACACAGCAGATTAAACCAATTTACTCTGTGGTGCCTGAGCCATCTCCACAGCAGCTGGGGAGGGGACAGTGCTTGACAGCCAGAGCCATCTCTTCCTGACCTAGCAACTCCAGTCCTAGCCCTTGTCTTGTCTGGCAGCTCACCCAGAAAAGAGACCTTATGATCAGGTTTTCAGTGGACCTTGGACAAGTGAACCTGGAGGAACCTGCAAGGCTCACAGGGGAACATGTGAATGTTGGAGAAGGGAAAGCTACACTTAATTTTGGGTAGTATGAAGTCTTCTGCTTCTTGTAGATTAATTGATCTTTGGAGCAGTTTCTCAGGTTAAAGGGAGCAGGAATGTATTTCTGTCTGAGAGTGAAAGGTGGGAGCACCTTTTATTTTTCCTTGAAGTAAATGCAGGCTGCCTTTGCTGAGCACATGGACTCTGTGGTGATGCTGAAAGGAAGCTTAGTAATCTGGTTTTGACATCTGTATGACAATTTGAAACCTAAACCTGTCTGAGATTACCATAGGCTCCAGAGCAATAATCTGAGCTCATAAACCAGGTTTTAATACATTAGTCTTTTATTTTATCCCAGTTTCAGCTTCAGATGTGCCCCTGTGGTGCTTCCTTGCTCAGAGCACACTGCAGTGACAAAGATGTGTGTAAGTTCCCAAGGGCCCTGTGTCTGGGGAAAAAAATATGGAGCAGCATAACCCTGTGATTTCCAAGTGTGAATATTTTATTCCTTAACAAACTGTTATTGAAAGCACTTTGAAATGCAGCATCACAGCTCCCCTCTGCTGCTTGGAGAGCCGTGTGTTGCTGTTGCTTGCCCTTGTTTTCCCCATTTCCCAGCTGTGTGACATGCACTGAGTTCTGGTGATTGATCGTGGTGTTCTGTGTACGTTAAGCACTGCTGCAGTTCACATGGTGTTAAGTCCTTACAGAAGAACACACAAATAAATATAGTGAATTACTGTACTCTTCAAATTTGGTACCATTATGTTCTTGACTAGGAAGTGAAGAAATTATTTTTAAACTGCCTCAGAGCAGACTGGGTGATGTTGCAGAGTGTGAAGAGTAATCACCAACCTGACCCTGCTTTCATAACTCCATTCTTCAGCTGGGGAAAGCAAATGTAGAGTTTCTTTAGGGCCGGCATCTGAGTGCAAGTTATTGCTCCTGCTGTGCTCCCATGGCTAATTGAATTTCCTGGGGAGCAGCGCTGGGCGCTCAGGTCGTGATTCACAGATCATGGAGCAGCAAACAGCCTGGCAGCTTCCAGGGAGCTGCAAGGGGGAGAACTGCTTAGAGCAAAACAAAAATCTGTTTGGTGAGAGAATTCGGCTCGTGAGCACAGCAGGCAGGCTTCAGTTCAGCTGTGACTCCTGGTGAAGTTAGAGGAGTTACTCTGCAAGATTCATCTGCCCCTCACTTTTTCAATTTGTCAGGTCTTGAGTGCACACGAGTCCTGTGGTGGATTAAACACATAGCAGACAAGCAAAAAAGAAATACCACTCTTTCTCATCAGGCATCAGAGACTTCAGTTGGAACGTGCCCCTTCCATCCCAAATTAGCTGTATTGCACAGCCTGACATCAACTTGTACCCAGCTGAAGACATGCAAATGTGAATGCTTTGCATCGTTTTGCAATTCACATCAAGAACTGCTTTTTGTGTGTATGTGTGTTGATATTTCTTTATTAGCATTTTAATGTGCTTTCATTTTCTATCTTCCGTTATTATTTGTATGTAGATACTTTTAACAGCTCTTTTTTGGGGAAAAAAGTGTAATAAACTTCAGGCTATTTTAGAAAATACTCTCAAGCTAAGACACTGCACAATCACAGGTAGAGTTTAACATCTTCAACAGCTCTGATAACAGACAGAAATAGAACATGGGGAGAAGAGAGAGGCATGTGTATGTTAACCTTAGTTGCAGGACTTATTTGTCTGGAAGGAATTCTGCTTTCTTAATGCAGTTGTCAAGCACCACATATATTTCTGGGGAGTTTTGTGTTCCTAGAGAAACTTCTGTAATCTTTCTGCTATGGAATACTTTAGTCTGAGAGTCAGTTCAAAATGTTACGAGGCTCCCTCCACCTCCCCCGGATGCAGTAATTGCTTTGTTGTTTGTACAAGATGTGCAAGATGGTTGGGAAGAATGTGAGCAGTGAGAGATTACTGGGCTAATATAGAAAAAACAGGGATTAAGATCTGTTTCCTCCCGAATGGATGCTGGCATTGGGTGGTTTGGAGGGGGAGCAGTGCCATCTGGTGATGCCTGGGAAAGGCTCTGTGCAGGATCATGGAAATTGTGCTGGCTGTGCCCTGGCTGTACCTGGCACCTCTCACCTGGCACCAGGTGTGTGCCCAGGGCTCTGTCACTTATGGCAGGGTTTGTGCTCTGGCCTGGAGTGTCCAGACTAGGTGTGCTGGAATGTCCTGGCTCCCAAACCCTTTTCCTGGTCCCATTTCCCTTGTGCAGCTGATGTGCTGTGTCTGAGCCTGTCTCCTGCCCTGGTGGGCAGGCAGGGACCCTCAGAGGGAGGGGTGGCATTTTGGGCTGCCTTGGTCTGTCTGGGAGCTCCCAGGCTGGGTTCCTGAGCACAGGGCTCCAGCACAGGACCTGCTCCCTGCTCTCCTTCTGTTCTCCTCTGCAAGGAAGGATGCTGCAGTCACTGAGGTGAGGGATTCTCTGAGTCCTTCAGGGAAGAATCAAGGTGCAGGGCTTAAATTAAAGCCTTTAAATGAATTGAAATATATTAAGCCACTCACACATGAAGTAGACAGTTAAGTAGAAGTAAGTTAGTAAGCTTTAGGGTGAGTTCTAATGCTTGTAGTAAGTAAAAAGTCTAGATTGCACAGCAGCAGTGTGAGTTCTAGTGAAAATTGAAACATACTGGTATCTTCAGCACGAGGCTCCAGGCCCACAGTGCTAGACACAACTTAGACATAATAGAGCTATAGTAAGAATATTGCTTACATTTTTCACGTAAAACAAAATAAGTTGCATGAATAGTTGTATATGTAACCTAACGTGCTAAAAAACTAGAATTCTAATAAGTTAAAGAGTGGTGGTTTGAGTTTGCATCTTGGCTTGTTAGAAAAATCCTCTGTAAGAGTATGTCTTGGAGAGAGTTGGTGCTTTTAGCCTTGGACTTTTGCCAGGGCTGTTAGCCATTCACTTAGTGCCATGCATTTGCCATGCTTTGCTGTTGCTTTGTTTGTGGGGCTTTGCACAGCTCTCAGCTTGGTGCTGGGAGGAAAGGCTGTGTCCTGGCAAAGGTGGATCCATCAACTGTTAATGCAGAGCTAAAGGAACATCCTTTTACCAGCAGGAAGAGTTACTGTGTGTGGTGAGAGGTCTGCCCATGGACAGGTTTTATTTACAATAATTCATTTTGTGCACTTGGTGGGACGTCCTTTGGCTGGTTTGCATTTTGGCTGGTCACATAAGCTGGCCCTTAAAGGAGACTCTAATTTTTATGTAGGGGTCAGAACATGCTTTTATCTTGTCTGACTGGTTTCAAAGCCTACCCAAACCCCCACAAATCAGCTTTCAGAGTTGAATGTGAAGTCCTGTTTGTAACTTGTCTGTCTGTAGCTGGCACAGCCTATACCGTTGTCTTTATACACAAAACATTGAATAGTCCTTGGAAACTGGTTTTGATTTGCTTTTTCTTCGCTGTTTACAAAAATGGCCAGCTAAATGGTAAATAATTTCTTTCCAATTAATTCCCCTTGCCTTATTTAAACTGAGCTAATAACATAAGTGTGAGGTATATTTGTGTAGAGGATTAGAGGCTCTGTATAGAATTAGATAATTGTGTAATTACTTATGACTTAAAGGCATGTTTTTACCATGCCAGAAAAATGCCATCCTAATTGAAGGAATCTTTCCTAAAAGGCAGAACAAAGTGGGACCTCATCCCATTGCCTCCCTGCACCACCTAAATTTTACTGGCAGGAAATCAAACATGTTTCTTTGACCTATCAGTGAAAAATAAAAGGGCAAGTGGATAAAAGTGTTGTGCATAATTCATTTGATAGGGTATTTCATTTTGCACTAGCATCATACAGGATGCTTCAGCTTTACTCTCCACAGTAGTTGTAGCTTGCATTAAAAGAGGAAGTGGATACAAATAAATTTGTACTTAGATTAAGGGCAGTATTCAGATTCCTGGCAAAATGCCAACCTGTTGCACAGTGAGCATTATTGATATGCATTCTCTGCCCTGTGTTGGCTAGGAATGACAGTAATTAAAAGAACAAATCATTTAAATGAAGTGATTCTTCTTTCTAGAAAAGGTTGTTTCCTAATGTTGTTGCCAAAAGTCTCTCAAATTCATTAGGAGAAGAAGGAGGGAGTACAGAGAGAATTGATCAGCAATTTATGTCCTTATTTATTTTTTACTTTAATGGGATAAATAGGATATCTGGGGCCACTCAGATGGGAGCAGTCAGAGAGATAATAGAGAATTAGGGAGACAGAATCCATATGCTTCCTCAGCTGATCAGTCAGAGCACCGTATGGCAAGCAGTTCAGCTTGGGGCCTGTTTCAGTTGGTTAGCAAACCTGTTTGCATACAGCTTTGTGATGGGAGATGTGTGTGACTGTTCACCAAGGCCAGGGGTATCAAGTCAAGCGTTTTCTTGTGATTAAATTGGTCTTTCATCTTATTAACCCCTCAGAGTTAAACTGACTTGGGGAGAGATCTTTTGCCTCATACCCTGCCTTAGGTCATCAGTGTTAACAAACCTGAGTACTCAAGTCATCTCTGGAGTCTAATCCATTATGGATCCCATTTAATTCAACTGTGAGCCTCTGACCAGAGCAGACACACTAAGCCTCTGCAGAGGTCTAATGCAGAAAACAATGTAAATGTGGGCACCAGGCTGTTCTTCACAAAGAAAAGTCATTTCCTTTTTGGAAAAAAAAGTAACTAAGGAACTCCATTTAATCATTTTCAAACTAAAGATTTAAGTTTTGAGAAGTTGACGCCATTTCTTGTTCCTGCCTTTTAATAAAACTGTTCTAAAATTGCTGAAGCAAAGCCAAAATAAACCCTTTCTATCGGCAGAAATTCCAAAAGCAATAATTTTTCTGTCAGTATAAATACTTTTTGTGCTTGTCTAAAGTTGTCAGTGCACTCTGAATCCTTGAGCTGCTGTTTCTCATTTGTGAGGGCACCACACTGTTCCCTGTGTGAGAGAGCTGTGTGGCAGAGCCATGGGATTTATTTCTCATCAGCAGTTAGCTCAGTACTGTGTGCACCAATTAACAGGGTCTGCTCTGGCCAAAATATCAGGTCTCTGTATTGATGGATCTTCCAAAGTCTTTGATTTTACATGGTAAAGGGGATTTGTATGTTGATGGTTCTTTTCTACACCTCCTTCTAAAAGCTCAGTTTTGAGTTGAGCCTGTCTACACCAGGAGCTTTGCAGCCTCCCTGCTCAGTAGGAGTAAGTGCTTGTATTGCACTTAATGGTGCCTCATCACTGATTTATTACTGGCCTAGATCCAGATGAACTGCTCAAGTTCAGCTTCTCAAGAATATTTAACACTTAAAAAAAACCCCATGTGCAACCCACAGTTCATTTTTTTCTTTCCTAATACCCACATCCAAGCAGAAAACATAACTTGCTGTGGAGATAGAGATCACTGTCAAGTGTGGTTGCCAGCATAAGCACCAGTGCTTCATGATCTGTGTCTGTTTTTTGGTCTCTATGGTTCTGTTGCCTTTTGTAAGTGAGAAGCTGGTGCTGTTATATTTAGATGTGAATTTGAATCCAAACTTTCCAAAAACACAGAAGTGTTTGGCCCTCATAAAACAATGCAGACTGACCCTGAGCCAGAAAGTCAGAGTTCAGTATGGTTAGATGTTAATGATACAGAAGTATAGATTGGGTCTGTCTCTAATTAGAATTGAGAAGCAGCCAGGGTGTCATAATTAGGAATATTACATGCATTTTACTTCTTTTCTTTTTCTAAACTGCAAATCAAGCACTGCTCACACTGCTCACTGCTAAAAGACACAAGTTGAAAGTAAGATTTTTTTCTTAGATTAAAACTGTGCACAAGACAAATCAGTCACCACCTACATGGAAGAAATTAGAGGTGGCTTGAATTCCCTAGAAGATCCTAGAGCCTTTAGCATCCAGTAGATTAAAGGCCAGAACAGGAGTGGCTGAAAATGGCCATCTGATGCAGGCATTGACCTGTGGTTATCCTTATGTACCTTGTATCTCAGCAGGCAAATACTGCTTCTTTCATTCCTGACAGCAAAGGCAAAATAAGCCCACAGTATAAACTAACCTAGTGTGTCTTTAAGTTGGTCCTTGCAGGTCAAGGATGAAGTAGGTTGAAAGCAGTCCTCAGGGCATGCTGGTCTGTCAGTTTATATCTGTGGTAAGTGAAAAAAATGATTTTAATATCATAGAAGGCATGTAGAGGATAGTATTTTATATTTCTTGTATATGAAATACTCTTTCTGATCTTCCTTGGAGAGTCTGTCTATAAATAATCTAGGAGAGGTGGGGGATTCTCACGTTTTGTGCATGCTTAAATGTGAGTTTTGCAGGTCGTGGCTTTAGATGTTAGTAGCTTGTAGTTTAGAGAAATAATTGCTCTGCAGCAGCTATGATGGAGGATTTGGGGGCTGCAAGTCCCTAGGGCTGCAGTTGCCTTTGTGAATGAGTCATAATATGGGAATCCAAAGCCAAGTGTTACAGAAAAATGATTAATTCTTTTCACAGAGGAGTTCATTAGTGACATAAAGTCATGAGAAAGAGGAGGAGGCATCTGTAGCACTCAGTGGCTATTAACTGGAATTAGTGTGAGTGCTTAAAATCAGAAGAACTGAAATAATGCAAACCACAGGGTCTGATGGAGGAGAAAAGAATGTTGAAATGGGACCAGTTTGTCTGCAGTGAGGCTCTCACTGGAGTTTGATGTGCAGAGGATTTATCCTTTTCTAAAGGTGCAGAATACCACTGCCTGTCTTTGGCTTCAGGGAAAGCCTGTTCTCAAAAATGGGCCACTGAATATCATCAGTGCTCATGGTCAGTGGAGAATTTCACAGGATCCTTCTGCTCTGTTGCTGCGGCATATGGAGAGCATGGCCCCAGACATACATCTGGCTCCTGCTGGCATTTCCAAATCCTGTCACATTTCCAGTCAGAACAGGCTGAACAGTAAAGGCTCTTTATCTACAGCTTCACTGATGATTACTTCCTAGTTTCTGTTTGTTTTGTATTCTGGTCTTCAACACTCATTCTTAAAACCTTACCAGGTTTTCTTTTTTTTTTTTTTCCTCTGGCTACTCTTTTTTAGTAATTGAAAATATATTTGACACTCTGTGTAGCAACTCTTCACTCCACCCCCACAATCTTTTGTCTTCATGTAGAGGCATTTATTTATTCATTTATTTATTTATTTGCATTATATTTTTAATGATATTTGATAATGCTCTTCTTAATCCTGTTCAACAGTTCTGAGCGAAGAGCAGAGATGGATGTGAATCTTTAGTTGGGTTTATTTTCATAGATATTTCTGCAGTTTGCTGTTAATTGTGATGTCACTTCTCAAGCTGCATCCCAAAAGACCCTGAAGTGCTTTGAAAGGGAGAAAATGTGGCAATATGTGGCTCCTTTGGCTTTGCTCTGGTGTTACTGAGACTGTCAAGGTGAAAATGTGGGAGGATTAGTTAATACACAGAGGGCTGAATGGTGATTACAGCTTTCAGTGGATCTTCTTTTAACTCCTGCTGTGTGTTTGGCTGCTCTGTTTTAGCTCAGGCAAATTAAAATAGCTCTCCATGCTGGGCAGGCAGCGGGGATGTGCAGCTGTAAAGGTACATGGGTCAGGTCACCAGGTATGAATAGGTGCTCATCCTGCCCAGCACCCCACTCCTGCTGGCCCCAGCTGGTGTCACTGCAGCCCGACCTGGGGCTGTCACACTTCTCTTCACACCAGCACAAACTGTCAGCTCCAAGCCACCAGTTTGTGACCACCTGATGTACAAACTGGAGGACAATTATGTTGGACAATTGGGGACAGCCTCTGGAGTACAGAATTGTTTTCCTCAGTCTGTGTTACTCAAAGCAGATTTGAGCCCTGTTTAGAATTTAATTTTTCCCATCTGCTGTGCTTTAATTAAAAGCAATAATTTTTAAAGTTCCTGGTTTAGTTGGAGTGGTGTCTGCTTTTTAAGTAATCAGCCCTCACTCTGGGGTCTGCTCTACATCATCAAGTAGCTCTTTGGGCCAGACAGCCGTGCTAGTTTAATGTTTTTAGGCAGCCAAAGAGCACGGAAAGTCCCTTGGAGCTGGGTGACTGAGTCCCCAGGGCTCTGCTGACAACAACAGACACAACACAGCATCAGAGTTTGCACGGGGCGTGCAAGCTGTGAGCAGGCTCTCAGGCTGTGCTCTCACTCCTCCAGGAGCTGCTTTCCCCGGACCCTGCTCAGGGTGTGCTTTGTGCAGAGGGTCAGCCCAGCTGCCCAAGAGCCTTCCCTGAGCTGGGCTTCCCCAGGAGCCCAGGGCAGAGCCCAGCCTGGCGCATAGTGCAATGGTGCCTGGTGGTGTGTGGTGGCTGCAGCTGGCCCCTGTGTGCTGTGCCACCCTCTCTGGGGACAGCCCTGTGCCCCTTTTCCCTGTGCCTCCCAGGGCTCCCAGCCCTGCACTCCTGTGGCAGGAGGCAATGTGGAAATTAAGCACTGCTTTATGTCAGTGCCAGTGGAGTTAGTCCTCTCCAGGTCCCTTTGGTCAGATATCAATGACAGGGATTTAATCATGTTGCGCTGGGTTGTGTCCAGGACTTGCACCCACACGGGTTCAGCCTTTGCTAGTCTGTAGGTCTTGATCTTAACAAATCCAGTCCTCCCACTCCTTGAGATTATTTCTGCCCCTTATATTTTATTTTGTTGCTTGGTTGCTAGTGACCACGAGGATATTTTTTTTCGGTGTGTGTGACCAATCTGGAAGACTCTGCTAGGTGACCCAAGAGCAGGAATCGGTAGTCTCCCAGGAAGGTTACAGCTGGTATCCTGTCCACATCTCAGTACCCATGTGTTCTGTGTTTCCTGCCTGAACGGGCCCGCAGACCTGCTCCCTTTTTGAGGCCACTCTTGGAGACCAGCTCTGTATAGGGAGCCCTCCGGGCCCCACACACCACCGCTGCCCTCCCAGGGCGACACGGAGAAGGAGGAGCTCGGCAGGGCCCTCACAGGCACCGCGGCTCTTCCATGCCCGCGGCTCCTGGAAAGACTGCAGAGAGGACACCCTGTTGGGGGGGGGCGTGGTGGTGCAGTGCTGTACAGCTCGTGGCAGCAGGACAGAGCAGACCTGGATGGTGACTTTTGCATTTTTCCCGGCTGGCGAACACCATTTTCAGTCCTAGATGTTATTTGGGCTCGTTATTTTAGGGGTTTCAGGTCTGAATGCTGTCCCAGCATTCTCTGCGTCTTTCCTCATTTGCATGTACTTTACTGACGTCACTCCTCCTCCTCTGTCCCAGGCGCCATTTTAGGGAGACCGCGAGGGCATCAACCCGACGAAAAGGGACAGGGGTATGGGGATACAGGGTAAGACAATTGGGGGCTAAAAACAGGGGGAGGCCAAGATCTTAACATTAACAATTAACATTACAGAAACCCGGGAACATTTATAAAAAACCATACAACTCTAATTGCTGTTTCATTCCTGTGAAACCACCTGCCCTGCCCCGGACCCCCAACGTGGTGCCGGGGCCACAGGCAGTGCCCGCCCCCGGGGGGAAAGGGGGACGACATCGGGGATGGCAGGGACAGGAGTGGGAACGGGGACAAGACAGGACCGGGACGGGAACGGGGATGGCAACAGGGATGAGCAACAGGGAGAGGGAGCGGAGCCGTCCCGTGGGGACAGCACAGGAGCGGGAGAGGGATCGGGAATGGCGGCAGGGAGCGGGGAGGGCACCACGGACCATTGCAGTACCCCGAGGGAGGAGCAGGGAGCAGGAACAGGGAGGGGATAAAACTTTTTTTCTGAAGGGTTTTATTCATAACACTGCCTGTGATGCCTTGCGCTGCACAAGCAAAAGATCCCTTGCACAACCAAACCTGGACATACAGGGCAGGGAAAGCAAAAGGCCTTAGGGCGCCTTCAGTTCCTGCTGCAGATTAAGTGGTATCAGTTTACTAAGACTTTTTAGGATGGATAAGACTCCAGCAGTGTTCTTGTAAATGTCTGAGCAGCTTTTCTCAAGCGCTGCAATAATTCACCCCAGACAAATAGCTGGCAGTTTGTGTTTCAGTCTGAGCTCTTTGGCTGGCAAAGCTGTCACGAACTGTGAGATCTGTAATGGAAGAAAGTCAGTCAGCTGTAACTGTGAGTGTTCTGAGTGGTGTCACCCAAGGTAGAGATACAGGATGTGGGGATTGCAGCTGCCTCCCCAGACAAAGTGTGCTGGAGACAGCAATACATTCCACAGGTTTTATAACAAGGGGGAAAAAATTATTTCCTTCTCAAACCAGTGTCTCTTTCTGAAAGAATGGTGGTGGTGTCATCCTGGTTTTCTTAACAAAGTAGTTTTACATGGTCCTGCTCCTCTGTGACAGTTCCAAACAAATGTGGCAGATGGCAGAAAGTTTCAGAGATTATTATGTTCCTAGAAATTTTATGTTAGCCAGTGGTGGGATATACAGGAGGAAGGTCCAAATCAGTGCCTTGCTTGGCAGTAGAGGACTGGTAGTTTAGTAAACTGTGGAATTACAGAGCCAGCCCCAGGCAGGGGACACAAAGTGTGAGACCCATTTTGTTAGATCCTGTGTTTGCAGGACTACTTGGAAGGATTTCCTCTGGCTGCTCCGTGACCCCTGGACTCTGGCATCCTTCTGGCATGTTCTCATGCTGCAGACACACTCCATGTGGCAGTCATGGCATTTTCTGCTCTGCAGATCAGAGTTCAGTGTAATTGTTACTAAGTCGGTGTGCTTTCTGTGGTGGTGCCATCCCAAGCATCTTGGAAGCAGAATTAAAACTCAAATCGTTACTGCTCAAGCAAGATTTACAGTTTGCTCCATTGTGGGCTCATCTTTTGTGCCTCAGTGTCTGGTTTATGGTTATGTGGCTCTTTAAAGATTCAATAGCAAAGTCAGGGAGCTCAGAGGTGCCTTGGAAAGGTTTTCTCTGATCAGTGATGAGACAAGATGTTTTTTTCAGCCCTGCCAAAGAGGGTGCCTTGCAGAGCCTGGGGCTGGTTGGCCTCCAGAGAGCACTGGGAATGCTGTGCTTCATTAGGCTGGAGCAAAGATTATCATAAACATCATCCTCACTCACCAGAGAAGGGAAAATCTGACATCTTGTGTTAGTACAAAATAAGAGAGAAATAAAAATACTCTGGTTCTAGAGCTTTAAATAGAGAAAAGTGAAATGTGAAAGAATGGCATGCACGCTTTTTTTCCTTAGTAATTCAGTGGAAGGTGGAGTAGTTAAGTCTGTGGCGCCTTTAAAATGATTCATTATTTCCATAGAAGCCAATTGATGTTTATCCTTCAAATTGCTCTGTGGACATTAAAATAATGGAGAATTATATTTGCTTTTAATTTTGTTTCCAGACAGCTTGGCTTGAACATTTATGATGTGACTTGGAAACCATATCAAATTGTGATTTATAGTTGCTCGTAATTGTGTGAAGATTGAAGATATGCTGGATGCCTCTTTTCTTTCCTTTTTTTCTCCTTGCCTCCCCCATTCTTTTGCTTACAGAGTGTTCTTGAGTGTAGCGTGGTGAAAGGCCAGCATCTCTGCCTTCATTGCTTTTCCTTGTACAAGCCACAGCAAATGAAGATTTTATTTCTCCCTCACATGAGGCTGTGTGCAGTGAATTGTGGTTTGTATCTGATAATTGGTTTGGGGTTTTTTTCCTTGCTTAAGTTTCAACTGGTTTTGTGTTGTCATGATAATCACTCTTTTTGTAGCGTGGAGAGAGTGGTGTTTTTTAGTTAAGCTGCATGGGAATCATGTACAAAACATGAATGGGGAGGGGGAAGACTTTTCTTTGTGGTAAGTGTATGGATGTCAAATCTGCTCCACAGAGCTGAGCCACCAGGAACAGTTAATACCTAAATTTATCTACTGGGTCTTATGGCTCAAGGAGTTTGGTATTCCTATTTTCCTAAATTTATTTTTCCTGCCCAGTTTTATCTGATTTTTCCTCCTGCTGAGTAAAAAGCTACTTTTAGACTTTTGTGCATAATATAATTTAACAGAAGAAAACAAAGGTCATTTTGTGAACTGTAATAGAAAAGCCCTGGGAAGGTTATGCACATTTCGAAAATTTTTCTGGTCGTATTGCAGACTCCACACCAAATTATTCAAATCTAAAAATTCTAAATTATTGTTAAAATTTTCCAGAATACTGTTTTCATATTGAATATAAGTGTGTTCCTTATAGTTGTTTCCTGCCCTGACAAAAATCATCTCTGTGATACTGGGACATGCTACTTTTGTGGTTTGGTCCTGCACATGTAGCAGTGTGTTTTAGGGTTTGTTGCTTTGGGTTTTTTTTATTTCTGTACATAAAAGCAAGCCTCAAAACATGGAGCAAGGGCCCACTTAGGAATTCCAGATGGCACTGTGGCCTAAACCAGCTGTTTTTCAGCATTGTAAGGATTTAATTTTTCTCCTTATCTTAGTTTAAAATGAGCCTGTTTAGTTTTGCTTTTGTTCCCAGCCTATTTGCTTTCTTATTTTCCTACCCCAGAGCGTTTCAGTTTTAGTCACTGCATGACATGGCTGAAATCGGGGCTGGAATGAAGTCACAAAATGAACAGCAAGCCAGTCTTATCCAGAATTCCTGGGAGGGAGCTGCATTCACAATTACTGGCATACATGAGAAAATGAACACTGACCATTGTGAAATTAATTTCACCTTATCTTAGCTGCTCGTTTGTTTGTTTTGATTTCTCAAATTAGTTGTTTGTTAGTGTTGATTGCAAACATTGTCCGTGCTGCTATTCCCAAGTATCCGGCCTTGGAGCTTCAAGGAGTGAAGTGGTTGGGAAAGAATCCAAACCAGTTCATGCAGAGGCTATGCAGGGTAGTGGAAAACAGCTTGCAAAGACTGAGCATGGATTTTGTATGCACTTCTACACTAAAAGAAGACTTTCTGCATATATATTTGTGTGCATGCATGTGCATATGTGCAATACTTACACATACATGCAGTTACATTAGTCTCATATTTTCATCAGTTTACTCTCTTGTTTCACATCATCATCATGATTTACACTCAGTTCCAGGTTTCCTTGCCCTTTAGGGAAACACGTTGTCATTTACTTTCTGAATAACGGTCTGCAAAGCATATGCCATTTTCTACTGTGTCTTTAGTGAAATATTTTTAAATGTTCTCATGCATTCAATTTGCAATAATTTTTAGAAAATGATAATTTAAATACATGTAAACTTACCTAGCCAGGCTAGTTTGATCGTGCTCTAAAGTGACCTGAGATAGATGAACCATTCCTAATTTTTGACTCACATAACTCGTCACAGCCTTGCATTTGTCTGGGACAGATCTGCCAGGTCTCAGACTTTAGGGCAGGGCTCAGCAGGGAGGCCCTGTGGCACAAACCCACCTTGGAGAAGGGCCCTGCCTCTGCCCTCTTGGTGCTGATCCCATAGAGTAGTGCTGGCTGCTTTGCAGAATATCGGTGCTGCTGCACACAATCTCTGCTCCTTGCCAGTCAACACGTCCAGGCTCCAGGCTTAATAGAATTTCAAACTGTAGGTGACACAGTTTTGCTGAAAATACAAGGCTTCTATTGCACTTGGAGTGATGTATTTGCCTCATTCCCCTTTTGGTCTGTTTGTTATGGCTGAGGTTAAGATTGATAATTAATTACTCCCATCTCAAGCCTCGTCCTTTAATTTAAGAATTCTCTTTAGCATCTGCCAGGGCCTTCTGCGTGCACTCCTGAGATGTTATGCAATGAAGGAGCCATTAGGTTCAAGTCAGGTTTTTTTCATTTAGATGAAGCAGTTTCTGGTTTGTTATTTCACAGCATGGGAAAGAAATATGGGAAGAGGCTGCAGGAGAGGATGTTGAGTGAGGAAGGCTCTTGTGGTCCTGCAGCTTAGCTCAGCCTTAGCAAGAAGAAGGGCACGAGGAAGAGACCAGGGGGGTTGCCAGGGATCTGGTGTCCACACTGTGCAACCGGGAGGACAGAGGGAAGAGGTTTAGCTATATTTAACTAATATATCACTTTCCTTAGAAATACCTTTTATTGCCTGTAAATCCTTTTCTGAGAAGGAAGAACTGTCAAGCTGTGTTAGTCTGTTCTTTGTGTTTTGAGGTCCATGAACGCTGTCACTGGTGAGTCATTCCTGGCTGGGGCTTTCATCTCTCTCCTTCTAAGTCTGACCAATTCTCCCTGCTCTTTGCTTTGCCTCTCCAAGTAACTCATACACTCTTTTCACAGGCATAACTTCCCCATTTAGCAAGCTATGTATTTTAGCTTTTTCTAAGAAATACATGGAAGCAATTTAGTACAAAATGTGCTGCACTGGTCTCTCTGGGAAACTGCACGTACACCTGCTAAGCCCCAAACTGCAGCAGCAGGACTGAGCTTTTGTGTCAAGGACACAACAAAGGGAAAATGGTCACTCTTGGAGTGCCTTGAATTGGCAATTCCATGCAGAATGTATGGTGGGTTTTAGTGCACCAGCCAGTGAGGCTGAAATGTCACTTCTGCACATATGCCTCCTGCCTTTTTAGGTGTTCTGCTTCTGTATCCATCCAAGTCTCATTGTTCTTTATTAGACCTTAAAGATCCTCAGACCTTTGCAATTGTACTATATAGCTGTCAATTCACAGACTTGACAAGTTTAAAAAATCTGCTTTTTCCTCCGTTTCAGTTTTGGTTTAGCTGCCCAATATGCAGTTGCTTGGAGAAGAATGTTGCTGCTTCCATACCAGAATACTATAGTTTATTTGCACTGAGATACTTTACAAATCTCAGTACATGCTTGGGATTAACATCATTCATCTAGGCATAAGCACTGAACATTACTTGTTCTAGGTTAGTTGTTCTGTAGTTAGTACTCAGGCATCCCTCAAGAGAGTCTCCTCCCATCCTAAACCATGTCTCCACAATTGTTTGTGCAGAGAGGCCCTGGCTGTTGGCCATGTGCCCAGAGGGAGCCTGGGCAGTTCATTCGGATGGGTTAAGTCAGCTGCAGATGGCGAAAGCTGTAAAATCAGATGTGAGGGAATTCCAGAGTCTTTGCAGACTGTTGGTTGGTCTATTCAGCCTTGTTCTCTGTATTTGAAGAATTATTTCATGTTGTTATTTTTCCACCTGCAGCCGCTTTACCAGGAGCTGTGACCAGAGTTCCCCACAGCCTGAGGCAGTGCCACGTTGTTCACTGCTGCTGTCTCATGCTCTTTGTTTGTGTGTCCCCAGTCCTCTGGCACCAGCATCACGGTGGATATTGCTGTCATGGGGGAAGCCCACGGGCTCATCACTGACCTGCTGGCCGACCCCTCGCTGCCCCCCAACGTCTGCACCTCGCTGAGGACAGTCAGCAACCTGCTCAACACACAGCTGACCTTCCAGGCCATCCACAAGCCCAGGGTGAGCCCCTTGGTGTCCTTCAGCGAGAACTACGCCTGCTCCGACTCGGAGGAGTGTCCGGAGAAGGGAGAGAAGCTGGCTATTCCCAAGGTGAGCACTGGAGCTGCTCTCCCTGCAGGGATGGCACTGGCCATCAGTGTCCAGGGGCTTTTTGGGTGAATTGCTATCTCTTCTTCCTTCCCTTAACCAGCAGGGTGAAACCTACAGAAGCCAATGAAAAATTCTCTATTGATGACCTTGAGGTGCTTGGGATCGAGTCCAAACTGTTGTAACCCCACAAACAAACAGAAATATCATCACAGTCATTAGTTTGAAAAATTCTGTGAGCTCATGGAAGCTATCTTGAGAAGAAAAAGAAGAGAGAACCATAAATACGTATATAATACTGCCTTGAAAAACGGCTTTATGAATGCTCAGGGATCAGGCAGGAAGTAACCAGTGTTAACCACCCACACTAGCAAGTGAACAGCTAGAAAGAGCACATCAGATGTGAAGCAGTTTGAGTTGTAGGATTGATGCTAATTAGCTGTCCTGCAAGGCTTACATTTCATTTCTGAAACGAAACCAAAATGCTTTTGTACTGCAGCCTCCCTTGTAAAATTCAGTACAGGCAGAGCACGTTGTATGGGTGAATGCTTTTATGTTTGTGCAGTTTAAATGGCAGAGCCAGCATTCATTCCAGCCTTTCCAGGCATCTGAATTGCAGTGCTCGTGATTCCTCTATTAGAGTTTAGTGTGGTGATAATTACCACCCTGTCTGCCTGTTCAGCAGCTGTACGTACCAAATGGATGTTCACAGGCTTATAAGCACATTTTCCAGTTTATTTTAGCCACCATATCTGTAATGGCTGTACTCTGGGCTCTGAGGGGAAGAGTTAAGTGCAGGAGCACTGCCACCACACGAGCAAGCACAGGGAACAGATACCAGTTTGCTGTTGCATGATACCTTATGAGGAGAAGGCAAAGGAAGGATGAAGGGATGAGTTAATGCTACAGAGAACTAATTGGATTGAAGAATTCACTAACCTAAGTGTATTATGGTTCGTAAAACAAATAGTTTGCAGGTCTTCATTTAAAGTGTCTAAAAGCAGATTTAGGACCTTCACCTTAAGCATCTGACACTGAGCATTTACTGTAAGGAGATACTGTGTTAACATGTTTATCTGCAACTTTGGGCTTCAGAACCACAGATGTCTTCCATCTCATATTTCTTAACCTTCTGGCAAAGTCCAAGCTCTCCATTGCAGATATATTTATTTTAGTTCTTAACTATAAACACGTCACAAGAACTTCAAAAGAGAAGCAACTTACAGAATTACAGGATCTGCAACAGCAAATCTGGATTAAAAAAAAAGATCCTGTATTATATTTGTCTTCAAAATTTTGAAAAAAAATGTGTAAATCCTGTTAATTGGAGAAATGAGAAATAGAAGAGTCAGGTGAAAGAGAAACTCAGGGTGGTCAAGGAAAATCTGCTGTAAACAGTGATGCTTTCTCTAAGCTTTTTGAGACATCGTATCCCAGAGCATGAAAGTTGTATTTCAATGTGTAATTCTTGGGTTGGGTAAATATGTCAGGGAGAATAGTTGGAACTCCCCTGCCTTATTTTTCTTACAGCCTTTCTTGCCTTGAATCTCTCTCTGATTGTGAGGATTCATGACAGTTTAAATCATGGAGTAGTTGAGGTTGAAAATGCATCTGGAGATTTCCTAGGCCGGTCCTATCCCTCAGCTCACTGAGGAGAAAGTTTCTCTGGGCTTAGCCTAGACCAGGAGGATGCTCAGGAGGATGTCCCAGTGGGGTTTTGAGTATCTCCATGAGTGCAAACTTCATAGCTTATTTGGGGGACTTCCCTGTGTTCACTGCTCCTCACAGTAAAAAATATTTTCCTGCATTTTAATTAAATTTCTTGTACTTCAGTTCTTGCTCCACTGCCTCTTGTCCTGTCACTGGGCACCCCTGGAAAGAGCCTTCTTCTTTACACCCTCCTTTTAGGTATTAGCGTGCCCTGGTAAGATCTACCCTGAGCAATCTCATTTCAGACTGAGCAATTCCAGCTCCTCCCTCAGCCTTCCCTGTACAGACAGATGCTTCAATCCCCCTGGTGGCCCTGCTCACCTGTTGAAGTACCTTTAGCCACAGGTGTTGGATATCTGTGGCTGTGGGGCTGTGGCTATATCTATCTTTTTTAAACTGGAGATAGGGAGGATGGTCCAGGCTCTCCAGGCCTTTGAAGCACTGTGTTTGAAATGAATAATGCCTGTGAGAGCCCAGATTTACAGGACCTCCCTGGGTGTTGTGAGGATAATGAGGCAAACGGGAATGGTTTCATTTCTGCCCGTGGGGAGGTTTGGCCAGGCTGTACAAGCTAAGGAGCTGGTTTCCCCGCAGCGCCTCCGCAGGAGTCTGCCCCCAGGGCTGCTGAGACGAGTGTCCTCCACCTGGACCACCACAACATCAGCCACAGGACTGCCCACGCTGGAGCCAGCCCCGGTGAGGAGGGACCGCAGCGCCAGCGCCCGACCCCACGAGCCCTCTGCAGCCAGGTGACACAGCTCCTCTGCCAGCTTTCCTCTGGGCAGGTGACACAGCTCCTCTGCCAGCTTTCCTCTGGGCGGCTCTCCTGGGGTCTGTGCGATGGTGTCCTGCATTCAGGAATTCTGGCTGTGAACCGTGTTAGGATTACTTCATGTTTCTCTAGATTGATGTGACAAAGAGGCACTGTTTTTGTAAGATTATGCCAAAGTTTAGAACAAAAAATAATTTTAAAAGTCTGCTTATGCTAATGAAGTGCACAACTGGCCAGTAAAATTGGAAGAAAGGCTAGATACCTGGTTAAAGTTTTCTTGATATGCAGGGGTTGCCTATATGGTTATTGCCACAGAAAAACTGTAGCAATTAACCCAGCCATTCCTAACAACACGGCTAATGGTGTGTGTCATTAAACCCCTTCCTAAAGCACTTTTCCATCTTCTCAGGGGCTGATCCCTAAGCTGGTGTCATGGAACACATAGTCCTCCTATGAAATTGAGAGAGATGTGTCTGCTCAGCTGGTGATAGCCAGCAGCCAGCTTGTTTGGGGAATTTGCAGAGGTTGTAATACAAGTTGTAATACACATCACGTTACTGCAACAGGATTTCCTCCTTTCTGGCTCCGAGAATAGTTTTCTGTTCTAGTCAGAGAGGAGCAGAGCCTTCAAAGGAAGGTGGAGAGCAGTGAGGTCTGCTGCCACCCTGTGAGAATAAAGTTCAGAACCCTCCCCAGCTCAGCAAAGGCTGTCATTTTGGAGCTGGTGGGTGAAGAAAGAGTGTGAAGACATGGTTGGCCTGGGGAAAGGAAGACCAGCATGACAGCACTACTTTCGAGAAGAGGAGTCAGAGCTGTGACATCAGAAGACCCACGTGCTTTTCTGAAATTCAAAATTTGGTGCTGGTAGTGCAGAAAAAGATAGGGCCTTGGAAAGCCCAGCATCACCAGTGTTGGCTGCTGGATAGTTGAGGGGAATGCAGCCCCGAAGAGCTTGCAGGGTTGGCCTTTGTTCAGATAACTCCATCTGAGCTGTGGAATAGACGGTCAGACAGGGTATGGAGGTGCTCAGGGCAGCCTGCAGAGTGCCCTGCAAGTCTCATGCAAGAAAAATACATGGTTTGCCAGAGTTCCCTTTGTGAGAAGTCCCATCTGTCTCAGTAAAAGTAAACACAAGGAAGCTGTGACCCAGTGCAAACACTCTTCAATCACAGACCTGTGGTTCCTGGGGTGCATTTGATTTATGCTGTTGATCCCACTCACTTAGTGTGTAAGCAACCCAAGATGGGAATCAGAGGGAGAAGTAGAGCAGTTAAATATTATTGTTGGTCCTTTCCTGTGGTTGTTATATAACTCTGCATGAGGAGCCAGCTAAGCAGGCTATCAATTCTTCCTATGTTTAATGTCTCCAGTTGTATAATTATAGCTCTGTCAAGCCTCCCAGCCTACTGTTTGCACTACTGCTTTCACAGCAGGAGAAACAATGTGTATTCCAGAAAGGGGGAAAATTAATCCTATAAGTCTAGCTTTAAAAGTTTTGGCAGACCAAGAGAGATCTGCTTTCAAGGAGAAGAATTTTGAGCTAAAGAGAAAAAAAAATATATCTTGGTTGTCTGCCACTTGCCCTGTACCAAATGCAAGTGCTCCACTGGTCACAGAGAAAGGAAATAGTTCCTAAGTTGAAGGGTAGGAGGGAGGCTGATACTGGAGCTGTCCTGTGGCAGATTCTGTAGTTACAAAATGTGTAACTTGTTCCTCACAATGTGGGACATCCCTTCTGGGTTTCTGTAGTCACATATTTGCAAACATCCCCTGAAACTGTCTTGCTGCAGACCTGCCACTGAGGCTCTTTGCTGTCCTGAATGTGCTGGTTTGTGCTCTGCTTTGGCAGCTCTGACTCCTGGAACAGCTCCCTTCTGATGACAATCACCAAGAGCAGGTCCTTCTCCACCTCCTACGCCGTGTCCTCCACCAACCACCTGAATGCCAAAAGGCAGAGCCGCCAAGGTGAGTGGCACCTGAGCTCTGCCAGCCTTGTACCTGCTCCCCATGGCCCTTCTGCCTCTCCCCTCTGCCTAACCTGCTGCTTTTATTAGTTTTCCATCAGTATAACATAGTTATTTCTTTTATTTAAAAAAAACAAAAACAACTCATTTCCTTAAAGTACTAAAGATTTTAGTCATGTCCTTTGTAAATGTTTTGACTCTTGATTTGTAGAAGTTAGTCATGACACGATGTGGGAAGTGGACTACTAAATTATAATTTATATTTTTGTAATTCCCTTGGCTATAGCAGGATGTTGTCCATAACATTTGTGACATTAGCTGTCTGTCCATATTGCTTGACTGAGATTACCTAAAGCACAACCTATGTAAATCCATTTTCATCTGGAAGCTGCAACTCACTTGTCTTACACAAACATATCCAAGACACAACCTTTGTAACTCGGGGTCTACTTCTGTATATTCACTATTGAGAAAATACAGGTCATTCTTAGTGATTTTTAGAGATGAGAAGTATGGGGTTTTTCACTCAGCCTTTAGAGCCTTTTAAAAAATCATAACTTCCGAATTTCTTTCGTGAAAGAAATTAAGATGATGACTTTGGAATTGATAATGAAATGTGTGCTATGACAGCAATGAAGCAGCTGTAATCCACAGTAATGTGGCTCTCCTCTCCCTACAAATGCAATATAACCTGCTGTTTACCCATGCTTCAACTCACAATTCAAAATTATCACAAGACCTTCCTTTTCATAGCAGCCTGCTTTTTATCCAAACATAAATACTACTGAGATAATATTACTCAGAGATCCTGGCTGCCCACCTATCAGATAGAAATTGATAGATGGCTGAGGCCGTGTGGAAAAGGGGGAGAATCCCAGCTCAGAGATGAGTTTGAAGATAGGCTGCACAGTTATTTTGCATTTCTAGTGCTGTCTCATCATGTCACCTTTTCAAACTGAAGAGAACCATACAAAAAATCCTTTCTGCTTGAAAGCTGCTTTCTTTTAACACAGTTAAGTAGCACAATATTTTCTTAAAAGGAAATAGGCACATAGGCAAATGAATAACATTTAACCTGGAAAATAATGGAGACATAGTAACAAGTATCCAGGAATTTACTTTAGAAAAAAATGGCTTGTGATTTTCAGAGATGATCCCAGTAAATCAAAAGGGAGATGAGTGGGTGCATAATTGTGTGGGAAACAACAATTATCAAGCCCATCAGTCAGTTTTACAGTTAGCATTTCTGTTTTCAGAAAGTATTAATAATCATCTCTGTTGTCCAAAGACAAGAGCTCCCCCATGATGAAGGAGATCTCCATTCCATCGTGAGCAATTCCTAGGGATGCTTGTGGAGAGGAGTAAAAATTTTGTATCAGTGTTTTATGTAGAAGATTGATACTACAACACTTTTGACTATTTGTACTAATATCTTTTTAGTTATGATTTGTTTTCATGTTGCAGCTAAATAATTCTTTCTAGTTGCACTAGTTAATACAATTTAGACTTTTATGTATTAGCTCCTTTGGCAATATACAGTTATTATTGCTAGAAGTTGATCTAGCTAAATCCATAAATATATTAATTTATAAAATGTGTCTTTAATTATGCATGAAAACATTCAGATTTTAAAATAGTGCTAGTTCTACCTATTTTGGCAAAAACTCAGGTGTTTTCATATGTAGTTTCACATCACATTGAAGTCACTATTTTATATCTTCAACCCTGCACATTTGAAGAAGTTCTGGAAGACCTAAGTGCATGGATGTACTTAAAAAATTCTTTTTGTGTTTTTATTCCTATCTTGATGGTGAAAAAATCCTTGCTGTAGCAAGACACATTTTCTCTCACTTTTGCCAGGAAATAGTTGAATGTTGGATTGCTGAAAAAAGGTTTGCTTTCTTTCTGGTAATTTTATTCATTTGTGGTCACCTTTCCTAGTAAATTACTTTCTTAAAAAAACCCAAGAACACACACAACAAAAAATATTTCAAGAGACTGGATCCCTACCAGCAGTAGAAAGCTTGCTGTGATTAGAGACATTATTGTGAAAAGTGTTTAAATTCTCAGCACTTACTTCAAATTGTTAAAAGATGACCATATGTATTGCATCCTCTAATAGTTATGAATATTGCTTGGTAGCATGTATCTCAAAGGTAATAGTCCAACTCAATCCCCTGTGCAAGTAAAAGACTGTGAAGTGTTTTTAAAGACATATTTTTTGTTGGATGGAAAGCTGATGTCTCAATGAATTCATAAATGTGAAACAGTTTTTCTGTATTGTAAAGCAATTTCCCTGTGTCATGGCCATCTGATAACATTCTAATTGCTCTGAAGGCTGTAGTGTTCTGATTTCAAGACTAGCATTATATCCTGCTTGCAGTCATTCAATTAAGACACTAAATACATACCACATTTGCTGGAGAAATACCCTTAATCAAAACAGAGATGCTGGATATCTCCAAATTACAGCACAGCAACTATCAGAATTTTTTTTTTTAACTCTTGGATCGTCAGCAGTAAATCATGTTTTAGCCTCTTGTCACAGTAAGTTGCTGTCAGAGGAAAAACACTGGAACTGTTCCTGTATATCCAGCAAGGTTAATACTTGATAAACTTAGCTCGACATATTGCCTTATTTTAAGATAATTTTTGTGTCTGGAATGCATTTAGATAGAGGGCAAAATTCAAACATAAAACCTGTTTGAGTTCCTAAGGCCTTGAGAAACTGAGGCCAGAGAAACTGCAGATGGGTCTGGGAGTGCCTGTTTGGGGTTGTGTGTCTCTGTCACCAGAACATGTTGATACCAACAGCAGTGCCACAAACTTGTCTTTTATTTCATGTCCAGTCAGTGCATCCTGCTCAACAGGGAAAAAAATATGCAGGTAAAAGTGGCTGGCAGTGATGGAAGTTGGGCAGTAATGACAGCCCTGGGCTTAGCTCAGAGTGGATATTCTGTTATCTGCTCTGTTTTTGGAGGCTGTGCTGGTGCATCTCAAGAAGACCATTTCTGCATGGTGAGCTAATACAGCCCTCTGCCACTTTTGTTAATTGATGAGACTCTTCTTGTCCTTGCCAGGTATCCCTCCAAATATTTCCCCTCTCACCTCCCCTTGCCACTCACCGATTCAGGGGACGCCTGCCACGAGTCCTACTGGGAAAACATCCTCTGTGTCATTTCCAGAGCCTACAGACACTGACACCAAGCAGGGCTTAAGGCCACACAAAGTCTTAACTTCTACTCAGAGTGCACCTACCCTGTCAGACCCTATTATCAGCCCCTCCATCATCTGCAGCAGGTAAGGTGATCCTTTGAAATGCCTTGGAATAATTTCACATTGTTCTCATGAGCAAGTTCTATTGCCCACATACAAGTTTTTGTGATTTACTGCAGTGTTTATATTGATATTTCAGGTTTCTAGTACCTAAGTAAACGTGTAGATCGATGCTACTAAATAATTTTCAAGTGGAAGATTGTTGGCTATGTTTATTGCTATATTTACTGCTTTTACTCCTGTCAGATGGACAGCCTGATAGCTAAATACATTCTTTGTCAACCACCTGCAGATACCAAAGCTGGATTTCATGTTTACAGTTTGTGTTGCTGGAACCCTGCCCTTGACATGAGCAGTCACCTTTAAGTCACAGACCAAGTCTTCCACAGCAGGCACCTGATGTTGCATAGAAAAATCTGCCTGCTAGGGCCAGCAATGCCTGAGGACTCTGTAATTTTGAGCCTTCTCTCAGGAGGTGTGGATCCTGTCTTCCCTAGGCAGTCAGACTAGGTACTGTGGGGATTTCTTTTTCAGAAATCAACTGCAGGTGAGTTCTTTCTACTGCTAGGAGCTCCAGTGGCACAGTTTCATTTCTTACTTTAAAGTAGCCCTTTATTAGGTTACACAGACCGGGCCTGCTTTGCAAAATCAGCATTTTGGAAAGAAAGTTGTTCTGCTTATCTTCGCAGCAAGGATTCAGTTGCTAAATCAAATTACTGGAGTTACAATATGTGTCCAGTTCAGAATAGTGGGAAATGCTGGTATTCCCAAGCCTGGTCAGTGCAGCTCCAAGGTTGCTTTCCTCACCAGATGTTACTTTTGGTCGTAGCACAGTGGCCAGCCAGCAGAGAGCACGGCCGTTATCGAGCTTGACTATCTTTGGAAATAGTTTTTAGTTTCTGCCTCAGTCACATGGCTTTGGATGTGTCTCAGTGTGCTGTGTGCAAGGCTAGGAAGTGGCTGTGGGAGAGTCAAAATTGAGAGTGCAGGTTTGCTCAGGGGAGTCATCCTGCCTGGAGTTTGCAGTGGCATCCAAACGGTCTTTGGAGATGGATCTAGATGACTGAATAGAAACTGAAGTGCTTTTAAGAGTTTTCCAAAACTATGCCAAAATTGGCATGCGGACCGATGAATTTGAAATTAAAATCATATTACACAAGAGAAATATAGCATAAAGGTGCTGCAGTCTTATTGAGCTGTGCCTTTATTACCACTTCAACAAAATACTGTTCTTTCACAAGTGACATTCGTTTCTGGAAGCCTTCTTTTAAAGAGAACAGTTAAGAATTGCATCACAAATGTCAAAAAAGAATCAGTGTGAGGTTGTTGTAGATAGTAATGAAATTAATACCTTTTTCATCTTGTTCATCAACCTGTCTGATCCAAGATTTATTTGCTTGGCTATGCACTACAGGTGTCATTGAATAGAGATTAGCATTTCTATTTTAAAGTCTTTCTGAAACTCATGGTGTTTGCAGGGCATACCAAGCTCCAGGGTATGTTTGGATGACTCAGTCAAAAGCTGGCTGGCACAGGAGCGAAGCCATTTTTATATGCTGAACTTAAAATGGCACAAAGGTTCTAGTACAAAGTTTGACCAATCCAAAAAATTCTGTAGTAGTTGCTTTGTGAAGACTGTTATATATACTGTTATATGTAAGATATGCCACAAAATGCTGACTGAAACCAGAGAAAATGTTAAAATGTCAGGCTGTACTTACGGTTAAAAGGGAATTAAACACAAGGAATAAAGGTTTTTAATGGAAAGGAAGAGCCAGTGATTTTAAAAGGTCATAATACTGTGATCCCTCCCAAAATGTGTTTCCTTTCTGGATCTAATGAAGCAATCTCTGCCCTCTTGGTTCTTACGTACTTGGTATGCTGTCATTGAAGTAATGATAAAATATAATTTCCCTCTTTAAGTCGAACATATTACAGTTATAAGCAAGAAGAGTGAAGCCAGATCATGACTGTGTTCAAACTGAATTCTGTAAGATTGTATGGGGCTCTGGCACATTTTCATTTCACATTAATTCATCTTTATAGGGCAGTTGTAGTATAGAACTAGGGGATTTATTTTGTACTGGTATCCTTAGAGAATTTTGAAAAATTCATTTAAAGAAATCACATAATTCAGGTTTACTGTTGAAAACACAAATTTAATGGTGGTGGGCAGATGATCCGAGGTCTTTCTGTGTTTTTGTCCTGAGATCCAGTAAAACTTTAGCACTCTCCTGTGATTTTGTCTGGAGAACGTACCCTGGACCATGCTTATACTGTATGACACAATCTCCCACTGCCAGCAGGAAATCATTTTACACAAGACTAAGGCATGTGGTTCTTCATACTGTGTTTGTTTCTTGATGTATTTCAGCTGTGGCAGACCCTACAACCAAATAGAAGCTGGTGACGGGACACTAAATAAAAATGATGCTGCTACACACACCCTGAACAGAACAGGTAATTCCTTGTCAAAAACACCTCATTCCCTTAAATTCAGTCATCATCCACTAAGAGGGCAAACGAGCTTGTCTGTCATAAAAGGAGAACACACAGGTGAGTCCATACTAATTGTCTTTGAGGCTCCTTTCCTTTTCATATGTACATGTACAAACTGCTCGTGGAGTTAAAATATAAAGGATATACAGCTTTCCTCCATTTACTTTGATAATGGTTCTCAAACTTTTTTTTCTTTCTTCATTCCCTGATGCCATTTTTTACACTCTGCAGGGTCTATCTTTAATGTCCTCGCACAGATTGTCCGGCTCCGGAGCCAGCCAAGCAGCACATGTGCACTATGAGTCAGAGATCCTGTTATTCAGAGGGTCCCAGGATGACTTCCATGAAACCCTTGCTGCTCACACCACAAGCTTTGTGATTTGTGTTTGTAGATGATGCTGCTCAGGCCACGTCTGACTACGAGACCAACAACAGTGACAGCAGTGACATTGTGCAGAACGATGACGACGCCGACTGCTCCAAGGAGCAGCCTCGGAAGGGATCCAGCTGTAGGTCCTACACACCCGAGACCATCATCCTGCACCCCCTGACACCACCTGAGGTAGCTCCTCTGGCTTCCCCCAGCCCCACAGACTGCATGTATGCTGACACTGAGGGGGGGGTGGAAAGCCAAAATAAAAACCAAACTAGCCAAAACCCCAGATCCCCACAGAAAAAAACGTGCTGCAGGATGCTCTTGTAGGTGCATTTCTTAAACAGCAAATGTTGCAGTGTGGTGAGCAAGTGGTGATTGTCTGGCAGCATTCAGCTGGTTCAGATGCAGAGGGAAAGCTTTGTTTAGTTAAGTTTTCCACAGCCTGTTGTACAACTGAATTAATAATTTGGAGTTGGCGAGAGCTCTTGAAAAATTTATTGTAATGTGTTGGAGTTGGACACACTGAGAGAATGCATTTTGATTGAAAAGTTCTGGCATTTACTCATCTCCAGTTTCCAAGTGAAATGAAATTCCAGGAGTATAAAGGGAGAAATGTGAAAGGAGGGGCATAACCCATGTTTTATTTGCAGACCTTGAGAAACAGGTAGGTTTCAGTTTAAGGAGTACAGGTCTTCGCTTGGACTGAGCTCTGTTAGCCATGTTAGAGTGTAGTGAATGGGTCCTGATGCAGAAGCACAGACTGAGAGCTTTTCTCTCTGTCCCACAGTGAATTTCACAATGAAGGCAGACTTCCTTTGAAATGAATGAATGATTCCCATGAGTGAATGAATGAGTGAGTTTCAGTACTAAGTGCAGACACTGCTGTTTCATAAACAGAATTTCCTATCCATTCAAGGAAACATTGCAAAGGAGAGTGAGTAGCTGCAGGGCTGCAAGAAATGAGGACAGCTACTCTGAGCCCAGTAAAGTACCACTGGCTTACATGTGATGCTAATGGGGCCTCAGCTTATAAGAGCATACATTTTTGCCTGAGATGCTTCACTGATCTAACAATCCTTTTTGTTCTGATTTCTGGCACAGGACAAGCCTGTACTGGCTCCTGAGCCTCTGGTTATGGACAACTTGGATCCCCTGATGGAGCAGCTAAATAGTTGGAACTTCCCAATCTTTGACTTGGTGGAAAAAATCGGGAAGAAATGCGGTCGGATTCTCAGCCAGGTGAGAGCTGTACCCTGTCTGCAGTGTCTGGGTAGAATGGTGACACATTTAGACACAGACACCGTAAAAGGCATTGTCCTTACAAGCTGAATATCCAAGGAAGTGTGGTCCCTGACGCCTAATTCAAAGCTGTCTCATTATTTATCTCCTTATTTTGAGTTTCTTTATTTTTACATTTAAAAATGCAAAAGAAAAAAGCCAACCATGCACCTAGTTTGTCTTCTGCTCTGTGATTTTCTGAATATTCTATTGAGGTGCTTCCAGCTTTTACTGAGCTCTTTGGGTTTAGCATGGGGGGCAAAACAGTAAATATATTCAGTGGATGTGAGATATACAGAGTTTTGGTCCTCTTTTACACTGAAGATTTCAGTATAAGATCCCAGAAATGAAAGATTTCAGATTTCAGGCTAGGAAAGAATGCAAGGTCTGAGGAAGTGGGGATGGAAAGACTCCTTGCTATATTCCCTCATTTTAAAGACTCAGAACTTTGAGAGAAAATTGATATAATACTGCATAGGGAAGACTAATTTGCTATGGATCGGGATGGAAGAACTTACAAGTCGTTCTTTCAGCTCTCAGGTTTTTATTCCTTCCTGTGGGTTTAATTCAGTTACTGACACAGCCTGTCTCTGCCCAGCAGGATTAGTGTCACTTGGCATAATCACTTGCTTGGCTGAACTTTCTACTCTGTTATGCCCCTTTTCCTGGCACGCTGACAAATTAGTCATTTTTTCTTAGAAAAGTATTGAAGATGATTAAACAGGAAAGGCAAGTGATTATTTTTATTATTATTTAGGGATGAAAGGGATAAAAAGCCCAAGAGAGTCTGAGTGAAGGAATATCACTTTACAAGGCATTATGTAGTGATGAGCGCTGGAAAGAAGAGATAAAGTTAATTGGTACAATGTGGTACAATCATCACCCCACCCCCCCAGAAGTACAGAGGTTAGTGTGTCAGGCAGATTTCAGAGAATGCTGGATCAAATCACAGTCCCTTGGTGGTTACCTGTTATTCAGTTAGATTCAGTTATCTGGTGGTCAACAAGGGAAACCATGGCATGGATTCAAATTTATTCTGTGGTCTGCTTTTTAGTGTTCTGCAGCTTGGCAAGGAACATCTGTGTTTGACCAGCCTGCCAAGCATCAAGGCTCATTTTAGAGAAATAGGCAGTCTGTGGGTATTGGATATATTTATTGGATAAATTCTGGGATGCTCACTGAGGCACTTTTGTACTAGACAGTGAGTGTGTGATTGAAATGCTCTTCTAGATCATACTGCTCATTTTTCTAATAGCATAGAATGATAGGAGAATGATGAATGAAACATAAGGAAAACCAGAATTTTCTTCTAATGGCATAATGAAGAGTTTGGATGGGCCAAATTTGTTCTGGTTTTACATGGGTACCTCTGTAGGCTCCAGGCACTTAACCAAGCTGCATGGGGTCTGTACCTCTGGACACAAGTCCTCTGTGCTTCCCTCAAATTGCACCAAATCTCCTCGGTCTATTTCCCAAAATCTGTTTTTTGCACAGGTTCTCAACATGTTATCTGCTTCACAGTTCCACAAAATGAGGCTTGTGAGGTAAAATAGAGAAGCTTCAATATTTGTGATGAGCATCCAACATTTTCTGTAACAGCTGTTTATAATAGCTCCCTCTCCCTAACAGCAGAATGTAGCATGTTCAACTTTGGTCACAAAATACAGATCCTTATTTACCCCCACCTACTCAGATGTTGCTAATTAAATTATTTTCAGAAATCAGAAAACTAACATAACTAAATATTTTTCTCCAGTCAAAAGCACTATTTTGTTCTAGGTTGATTTTAAAACCCTGGGTTATTATTAACAAAGGTGGGGGGAAAGCTGTAGTAATTTATTCCCTGTATTTTGCTTTTAAATGGACTAACCCATTCAAAAAAACAAAAGTGAATTAAAAACCTGAATTAACTGTGTTTGCCCTGCTAGGTTAAATTTATGAGATGGAACAAAGCAAACTTGACACATGCCTCCAGGGGGGCATTCAGTTTACAAAGCAAATGCTGGCTTAGCATCCTACAAGCTGCTTGAGATGTCTGTTCCTTCTTTGTGGAATGTTAAATTGATTTAGACATACAAAAAGACCCCAGGCGGGTCAGGAAGCATGAGAGCATCTGTGCAAACTGGAGTGGCAAGCCCAGTAAATGTGGCAGTGACAGGTAGGCATGGCAGGGAAGGGAGGAGCGTGCATTTGGCTCATTCACAGACGAGGAGCCAAGCTCTCAGAGCTGAGCTGCTGCTTCATAACAGGCCATAAAATGGAACAATGTCTTGAGTCACACTCAACACTTCTCTTACAGCCCCTGTAAGACTAAAACCTGTGGTTTAGCTTTTATTCCTGGCCCACAGAGGGAAGTGGAGGTGCTCCTATGCTGGCAGAACAGGAGCAGTGTCAGGCTGACGTCCCTGCACGGCTCTGAGTTGGTCCCTGAAGAGCACATTTAAATGTTTAATCAAAAGCAAGGAATAAAATAAACAACTGCACAATTGTTATTTTTGGGGGGCTTTTTAACTTGAAAAATTTGGCTAGTTGACTTTGGGGAAGACATCAGTGCCCTTTTTTTCCCTGTTTCTGGCCTGCTTTTACCCCTCTTCTTCCCTAATTGCTGAGAGGGAAAGAGAGAAGGGAAGGGAGAAGGAAGGGAGGAATTTATTCAAATGGCCAAATTACTTGCTTGGCTATTTATGCTTTCTGATGACCACAGAGAGTTTTGCTGTTTGACTCCAAGTCAGAGGGAAAAGCTGTCATTCCTACACATCACAGCCAACTTTGCTTCTTTTCAACTATGAAGTTTCCCAACCCCCAAAATCCAAGGGGAGGAAAAACATGCTTTTATGACATGCTTTGTTTAAGACACCTGTCCTGCACTGCCAGTGTAAATCAGTAAGATCTGGTCCTGCTGAATATTATTTCATTATGATTACCCTTTTATACAGAGATGTTTTGCTGGAAATAAGTGGCTTACATTTGACTGACCTAAAACTAGAATATAAGATTGACCTGTCTGTAGGTGAAATACTGGATCCCAGCTGATCTAGTTAAGCCATGATTCTACAGACACAAACAGGGCTCTGTGCAGATTCCAATCCAAATTATGCATAAGGTCACTGTGTTCACTCTGCCTAAATATGGGGGGATCCCATGGGGTTTTCAGAGAGTAATGCTTTGCCTTTTCCAGGCCCTACCTTTTATTCTAAGCTCTTGTCTTCCAGAGCACCATAGTTGGTTCAGTTAGGGCAGGAGCAGAAGTGAGAGCAGAACCCCCTGTCAGATCCTGGTCCCTGGAGGGGCATCCTGGGTGGGCTCAGATGCTCAGCCTGCACCATCACTGCCTCTTGTGGTGCTTTGCCAGAATTAGTTCACAGGCTGGTTTTTCCTGCTAGGAAGTGACCGTGAGGAGAGGCAGGAGGAAGATCATTAATGCTGCAAATTCATATCCTTTTTTTTGTTATTTTTACTGTAAAAATCCACAGTGGCAGGACATTTGGAGTTGATGTTCATTTAACTTTAGGTGCAGCTCACAGGTCCCAATTTATAGAAAAAAATGTACAGAGACAAACAGGTGTGGACAGATGTTTGATTTAGATTCAGGTGTAAAACACAAAGTGTAATTTGTAGCCATTTCTTGCCATACAGAACTCAGCAGTCCAAATGTACTTCAAGTTGCTTAGCTCTAGGCAGGTCATTACCAGGCAGATGGCATCAAAGGGACAGAATTCAGCTAACAGCAGTAAGTAAATAAAGATCCTGCAAGGTTTTAGGGTCCAGTTTGAGAAAAAGTGAAAAGATCAGGCAGTGATTTTCCTGTCACATGGTTTGTATGTCAAGTTCAAACTTGTCATCAGAAGTTCCCATTTTGCATCAGCTGCTGTCTGCATTTCTGAGCATTCATCTTTCCTGAGCATCTCACTCACCCATTGCCTTCTCCTTCCCAGTACATCCTCCCTGGATGTTCACAGTCACCTTTGGTGCAGAAATGCTTAGAGCAGCTCTGCCTCCTAAGCTGTTTGCTGCCTCTGATGTTGAAGTAATTTTTATCATTTCACTTCGAAAATTGGAGAGAAATCAATAATACAATACATAGGCTCCACATAGATCCCTCCTGTCAGGCCTCCTTTTCCTCCTTTTCTGGGGATTGATTTGACTCAAGGATTTGAGAAAATACTACCAGGAAAGCAGATTTTCACAGGGTAATTCAACCTAAGGACTTTAATTTCTAATTTTTAGAGGTTTTCTCATCCACTAACCAGCATGGGGTTTTTGGTTTTTTTCTTTCAGGTATCATACAGGCTTTTTGAAGACATGGGGCTGTTTGAAACCTTTAAAATACCAGTGAGGGAATTTATGAACTACTTCCATGCCTTGGAGTGTGGATACCGAGAGATACCCTGTAAGTAAAAATTCCTGGCAGATAACAAAGCTTCCCTGAAGTTTTGGGGATTTTCCATACAAATTTGTTTTGAAGCCTTTCCTCTTGCATTATAAAGCTACTTTTTTCTTCTAGTACATCATGACCAAATGGATGGCTAGGCAGAGGATGGTGCAGAAACACAGCCTGCCATCATTTTTCTTTGTGTTGAATCTTTTACATTGTTTCATAATTCATGGCAAAGTCTGCGCAAGCCAGAAATCCTGTAAAGCTGTTATAAGTAAAGTTCGTTTCCTGGTAATGCAAGTGTACTCCAGTGTCCCAGGTGGAGGTTCTTGAAACATTTAACCCCTCAAGTGGGGGGGACTTGGACTTTTATACAGCAGCAGTGCAATGCTACCAAAGGAGATGAGCTTTATAAGCAGAAAAAATATTCCAAATACGTGGGTGAACCCTGTTCTGTAACTGCAGCTCGGCTGATATGTTTCAGTGGAAAGCATTTATTCACTGAAAAACCTGTTTCCAGTCACCCCTAAAGCATTTACTTATTCAAGTCAAATTTATCCAAGTGGTCCAGCTGCAGAAGACTCTTGTTTTCCCAGGAAGAAAGAGTTCTTACCCCCTTTAGCTGGCAGATAAAGCCAGCAGTGAGGAACATGGAATAGCTTGTTTTCTCTGCACTCACAGAATAATGTGGGACACATCATTATGAGAAGTTTCTATGTCAAAATACTAAATACCAGTTGGAGCAGCTACAGGGGAAGGATTTAAGGAAAGCTACCACAAAGTGCCTTCAGCCTGGGGGTTTGCAGTCTGTTCTGGGGAAGTGAGAGACCCAGTTTTGATCCTTTCCTTGTGTTTGAACTGGATCAGGGACCTAAAGCAGAGATGATACAGCCTGAGGAGGTTAGAGATGGAGGTCCCACAGTCTGTTCCACTGAAGCCATTCTTTTCTGTTTAAAACATGGAACTGTTGATAGAGTCTCTGGGATTTTTGTGAACCTAGCACTCTATTTCCTTGTTCTTTTCTTAACTAAAGAGCAGTCTCTTTCTAATACAAAATCAATGTATGTTCCTTTTTTTCATTTCTGTGAAAAAGGCAAAAGAGCTGTGATGCTCAGGCCAAGTTGTTTTGGTCTCTGCTGGTTCGAGTGCCCTCGGTCCCCAGCAGATGGTGCTGGTGTCCCTGTGTCAGGAGCAGCTGGTGTTTGACAGCTGGGCTTTGTTTCCATCCCAGATCACAACCGGATCCACGCCACGGACGTGCTGCACGCCGTGTGGTTCCTGACCACCCAGCCCATCCCGGGGCTGCCCACGGTCATCGCTGACCACGGCTCTGCCAGCGACTCAGGTACCCCCGCGCTCTGCTCCAGCCCTGCTGGGCTGTGCTGGCACAGAGGCACCAGCTGGGCACTGTGTGCAGAGCTTGCTGCGCCTCTGACACGGGTAGGGCTTCAGCAGCACCAGCAATGCTGAAGGTGTTGGGGTGTGTTTGTCTAACTTGGAAGGGAATGGGACTGTTCCTCCAAAACCTGTTACTTCAGCATTTAAAGATGTGTGAATGCAAGCCTTTGTGGTCACCTTTAAGGACAGATGTTTGTTACTATTTGATTTTTGCAGAAGGTTTTTTCCTAGGAATGAAACCCTGTATTATTAATGCTTTTCAGTGCTGTGGCAGAGGCAGCCTATACTTAAATCCTTAAACCCTTCTTTGTTTTGCTATCCTGCAATTTCTGGGGTGGGCAGATAGTGCTGTGCATTTGCCACTGCTTGGCTGGCATGAAGTGTTCCTTGCTTTTCCTCACTGTCTCCAAATAAAAATATTTGTTACCATCTTGCTTTACAAGACCACTCTTCTTCTGTTTAATGATTGCATTTTACTGGAAGTTGTTCTTCTTGCATTTTTATATTGACTTCTTCATGTTCAGCTGTGGCAAGTAGAGGACCTGTCTCTGTTTTGTTGGGGTTCTCAGAGACTTCCTGGAAAAGCAGGAGTTCGTGGGTTTGGGGATTTTTGTTTGTTTTGGTTTGGCTTGGTTTTTTCTTTGGTTTGTTGGGGTTTTTTATTTTGTTTTGGTGGTGGTTTTTTGTGTGGTGTTTTAATGGTTTTATTTCTGGAAAAATTTATTAGCAAGGGATTTTGGTGTCTTTGTAGGTGAGGAGGAATCAGAGGGGTTGAGTTCTGGGGCGTTTTGATGGTTTTTATTTGAAAGACATTGTTTAGGTGCATGCAAGCTCAAGATGCTTCAGAAAGAGGATGGTAAGAGGATTATTAACAAACATTCAAAGTCTAGACATTTGTACTGGAAAACATGCCCTGTAATTTAATCAATGAATTCTAATCCATTGCTTTGAGGACTATCAGTGTCTCATGGCCTTGTCTACATGATGAAAGAAACTGGAGATAGGAGTGGGAAGATCAAGTGTCCCACAAAGCTCCTTTGAATGGCTGTGAATCCATGACTTACTGCTTGTAACTGACATTGTTTGAGAATAGGTTTTGCTGGCTGGCTGGAAGATCCCCAGGTGGGATTTGTTCCTTTCCAGTTGTTTGCCTTACTGTACCAGATCATAGGCACAGAAAGCATTGAGGTCATCTGTATTTACTCTTCCTGTAAATTTGCTCCTTCTCTCCCTGCTTTATTGCCTCTGTTAGAGCAGGTCACTGAGACAGTGGCACTGGATTTTTTATTGTTTTCCTCTGTTTGTTTCTGCTCAGATTCTGACAGTGGCATCACTCACGGCCACATGGGCTATGTGTTCTCCAAGACATACACACCTACAGATGACAGCTATGGATGCCTGGCTGGCAACATCCCTGCCCTGGAGCTGATGGCTCTCTATGTGGCTGCAGCCATGCATGATTATGATCACCCTGGAAGGACCAATGCCTTCCTGGTGGCAACGAGTGCTCCTCAGGTAAGTGAATCTCAGGCGGTGTTGCTGTTCAGTTTGGGAGGTGTTGATGACAGCTTCTCCTTGCCAGTGGTGCCTGTGGCTTCCATTAAGCACAAGTCTGCCAAATACTTGGAAACAGCTTGTCAAAGTGACAGAAATAATCACTTCACTTGGGGATTGCTGGTAAGAGTCTTCTTACACACCCTCAGTTAGCAGAGCTCCTGAGAAAGGTGCTGATAAACTGTGTCAGTGAAGAAGGTAAAGCTCTGCTGACTGATAGACAATCTGTAACTGTGGAAGAATGGAAGAATTATTCCACCAAGTAATGCACAGAAAGATTAAATAAAATAAATAATCCCGGTTATGTCGTTGACTGTGCTTTGCAAGTTAATTGTGCATGATCATAACACACTTTCTGTTGTTTCTGTGGAATATTGGCAGCTGCAGTCTTTTTATGAAAGTATTTGGAGGCAATGAGTGGAAAATAATCTCAGTGTTATAAATGTGGAACTGAGGCTTGCCTAAGGTTACACAGAAGTTGCTGCTAGTCCTGAGAGTTGAATTCAGCAATTCTGAGTCACACTTCATTGGCCTAATTATGACATCATCTTCCCTTGCTTTACGTGGCTGACCTGCCTGGCTTCAGCACACTGTGCTGAAAAATACTTCTATGGACAAGGGAATAAAAAAAATATATCTTAATGGGGGCAGGTCAAGTAGGGATGCAGAAATTCTAGATTTACTCCCCAGCTTGCAACCAAACTTCTTCTGTCACCAAGAGCAGGTGACCTGAACTTGCTCTGGTATCAGTTTGTGTCTGTGAATTGATAGTAATGCTGCTCATCCTTGCAGTGCATTTCTGTGGTCAGGTGCTTTTGATGCTCTGGCCAGGTAAATGGATTGGGTGAATGTTCTAGCTTTAAATCGAATGGTAAGAAACCAGTGCTACAGCGCTGTGATTGTAAACATCAGAAAAGGAATTGTACCTATTGACTCTAGTTTGAAAGTAAATTAATAGGAAAACATAATATTCTTGTTACTTTATATACAGAGATGCCCTCTAATTTTGGTAAAGATTGCACTAATTTTGGGTTTTAGCAGTGAGGTATCTGTCAGGCTGGGTATGTGTTTTCAGGCTGCAGACTGGAATTTCCCTGGTTTTGTGTTTGAACTGAGCCGTCCATGGACACAGCTGCACATGCAGTTAGCCAGAGAGCAGGGCATGGGGAGAGGTGAATTCTGAGCTGGGGCAGCCCAGCCCTGTGTGCCATGGGGGCAGGCTGTGTGCCATTGGCTGTGTGCCATTGGCTGTGTGCCATGGGCTGTGTGCCATGGGCTCTGTGCCATGCCATGGGCTGTGTGCCATGGGCTGTGCCTTGAGCTGTGCCATGGGCTGTGTGCCAGGGGCTGTGTGCCATGGGCTGTGTGCCATGGGCTGTGTGCCAGGGGCTGTGTGCCATGGGCTGTGCCATGGGCTGTGTGCCATGGGCTGTGCCATGGGCTCTGTGCCGTGCCATGGGCTGTGTGCCATGGGCTGTGTGCCAGGGGCTGTGTGCCATGGGCTCTGTGCCATGGGCTCTGTGCCATGGGCTGTGTGCCAGGGGCTCTGTGCCATGGGCTGTGTCCCATGGGCTGTGTCCCATGGGCTGTGTGCCAGGGGCTGTGCCATGGGCTGTGTCCCATGGGCTGTGTGCCAGGGGCTGTGTGCCATGGGGTGTGTGCCATGGGCTGTGCCATGGGCTGTGTGCCATGGGCTGTGTGCCATGGGCTCTGTGCCATGGGCTGTGTGCCATGGGCTGTGCCATGGGCTGTGTGCCATGGGCTGTGTGCCATGGGCTGTGCCATGGGCTGTGTGCCATGGGCTGTGCCATGGGCTGTGTGCCATGGGCTGTGCCATGGGCTGTGTGCATGGGCTGTGCCATGGGCTGTGTGCCAGGGGCTGCCATGGGTGTGCCATGGGCTGTGTGCCATGGGCTGTGCCATGGGCTGTGTGCCTGTGTGCCATGGGCTGTGTGCCATGGGCTGTGTGCCATGGGCTGTGCCTGGGCTGTGCCAGGGGCTGTGTGCCATGGGCTGTGCCATGGGCTGTGTGCCAGGGGCTGTGTGCCAGGGGCTGTGTGCCATGGGGCTGGGTGTGCCATGGGCTGTGTGCCAGGGGCTGTGTGCCAGGGTCTGTGCCATGGGCTGTGTGCCATGGGCTGTGTGCCATGGGCTGTGTGCCATGGGCTGTGCCATGGGCTGTGTGCCATGGGCTGTGCCATGGGCTGTGCCATGGGCTGTGTGCCATGGGCTGTGTGCCATGGGCTGTGTGCCATGGGCTGTGCCATGGGCTGTGTGCCATGGGCTGTGCCATGGGCTGTGTGCCATGGGCTGTGTGCCAGGGGCTGTGTGCCATGGGCTCTGTGCCATGGGCTGTGTGCCATGGGCTGTGTGCCAGGGGCTCTGTGCCAGGGGCTGTGTGCCAGGGGCTGTGTGCCATGGGCTGTGTGCCATGGGCTGTGTGCCATGGGCTGTGTGCCATGGGCTGTGCCAGGGGCTGTGTGCCATGGGCTGTGTTTCAATCTAGCTTATTGAAAATGACCTCCTATTAAGATGTTTTAATAAACTCCATCACACATCGAAACTGTTGGCATGTTAACTAGATCCCTGCCTTTGGAGCTGCTACTGCCTTCTTGTTCCTTGTGAGGAACCCCAGGAACAGTGTGTTTGGTACCTTGGGCCTCCCAGGTGTTTTGGTGGCATGGTTAACATGTTTTTCCATGGCATCACTTAGGCTGGATCTGTATGCTGACACTTTGAAGCCTCCACGTGTCCACCTGGTTTTGTTTTCCATTTCCCTGTATCATCTCTCACTTTGTGAGGCTTTAAGAAGCTGTAGAGAGAGGCCCTAGATGTGGTACAGGGTAGGCAGAGAACTGATCTGTAGAGCCCTAGAAGCCTGAGCTCCATTTGCACTACTGCTTCTCATGTCCCTTCCAACCTTTCTGCTTTTATTTTAGAGCAGCTGGTAGTATGGATCACTTTTTCTTGTGAGAGGCATGGGAAAAATAGAGAAAAGGAAAAAGGGAGTAAATAGTTTGAGCCACGCTTAGATCAAACAGGAAAATAAGCTCATTACACACATCTTCGCACTGCAATCAAGCCATCATGGTATTTTATAGTCATTTATATTTATTCACCAATGGGTATCAACTTCTTGAAAAATGTGGAAAGATTGTATTCGTTTGCTTTCCTAGTAAATGCTGCCAAACAGGTGCATAATGTGCTAAACATAGATTTCTCAGTATTCATCTCAATGTTCCTTGGTTTTCACTTATTTTTCCTTTTCCATATTATTAATTCCAGCCTGGGTTTAGCTCATCTGCTTACACTAGTCATTTTGTTAAATAGTTAAATACATTGTACAGTATCCCAGGTCAGGCCTTCCTCTGTGGGTGCCTGCTTTTGCCAGGGTTGCCATGATGGTTTCCTTTCCCTGCCTCCCAGGTGAATGATGAGGTGGGCATTGACTGGGCCAACGAGAACGACCGCCTGCTGGTGTGCCAGATGTGCATCAAGCTGGCCGACATCAACGGGCCTGCCAAGTGCAAGGAGCTGCACCTGCAGTGGACAGAGGGCATCGTCAACGAGTTCTACCAGCAGGTAAAGGCACTGCACAGCTGCTCTGCAGCTCTTTGCAGCACTGCTGGTGTCCAGTGCAAGCCACAGAGAGTGGGGGTGAGGAGCTGGCTGGAGCTACATTAATCCAGGTGTTTGCTGGACCAGTGCAAGTCCGTGTGTTTCTGCAGGCTGAACTGTTCAAGTCTGGCACTGTGGACAAACATGGGCATGGTGAACAAGCCTTTCTTTCCTCTTTTTTCTTCTTTTCCTGTTGTCAGTCACCATGGCTGTCACTTCCTTCTCCTTTAGTGCAAACCCTGTTTTCATCCTTCCTTCGGTGTTCTTCCAAGACATCAGCTGGTTCTCATGGCTCTCCTCTGCAGACTCACACTTTGATTGACATGCAGTCTCCAAAAGTGGGCAGGACACCCTTGTTCAGGTGATCTACACAGAGCAGTGGGGATGTTTCAGCTTCTCTGCAGCTGCTCACACAGCCAGGACCTTTACTGCTGGGCAGGACTGGAGCACTGCTCTCATCACAGCCAGCCACATCTGCTCCTGCACACTGATCTTGAGCCATAGCTGGTTTTAGGGCAGCACTGCCAGCTCTCAGAGGTCTGTCAGTGCAAGTGCACTGCTGGTGCTGGTGGCACAAGGGAGGACAGGCACAGAGGGATTTACAAAGAGCTGGGCATACAGCCAGGCACTGCCCCTCTCCTTTTAGGTGTAAGGGAGCCCTTCAGTGAACCTTTTCTCATTATAACCTGTTCAGCCCTGCTGAGTGCAAGGGTCAGGGCTGTTCCCACACTATTCCTCTGTTTCCTGAGTGGGAACATTTCGAATGTTCTGGTCAGATTAAACCCCACATCCTGTCTTTTCCAGATGGAGCAAGCAGGCTAAATCACTGAACCAGACAACCCACAGACTTCTCAAGGAGGCTGTGCACTCACTTGGAGTCACAGACTAATCCCTTTTAAAGCTTTTCCCACTTCCCTTAAATTTATTGCACTTACAGTTTGGGGAAAAAAAATCCAACCAGGATTTGCTGCTGGCTTCTGGAGTGTGTAAGGAGACAGGGAAAGGGACATAATTCAGACATTGACCTGAAGCCTCTTCATTTCTTTCAAATCTCCCAAGAAAAAGAAAATACAGTGAACATTATATATACCATGAATATAGCTGCTTCCATTTTTGGATTTTTTTTTTTTTTTTAAACAAAGAGAGTATGTCCCAAAACAACATTCATGTCCCAAATCTTCTTTCAGGAAATGCTTTTCTTCTTCATTACAACTGTCCCAACAAACAGTACTTGGCAGTTCTGGTGATGATCATATGTGGCTGACTAGTGCATGCAGAGAGAAGCAGTTATTCAGATGGAGAATGTGACTTTCCTTTTTTTTTCAATGGAAGTTATATCAGAAGGAAGTGCCCCAATATGTTAGTATCATCAAAGCCTTGGACAGTGAATCAAGCTTGTGAGGCTGCAGATGTGGGAAAACACTGTCTTATCTGTTCCACAGTATGAGCCTGTGTTATTTTCCATCATTCACAAATGGGCTTCAAAACAGAGAACGTTTTCTTTCTTGGACTTGTTTTTGGCACTTTAGGAAGGATAAGATAGATTCCCAGTTTCTTTTATCTCTATTAAAATCTGTTCTTCTTTACTGTAAAATGTTACAAGAGGTGCATCTTGCCATGTTCACCATGCTTTTGAGCATTAGATTTTTTCTGTGACTGGAAAAGTCCTCATATTCTCATTTCTAAAAAGGAGAATTTTATGGGAAGTTTGAATTTCCCTGGAAGTATTATCAAAAAGCACACATCTGTGCTGTGAAAATCATGAAGTATCTTTGTTACAATAAACACCAATTCCTTTGAAGAATTTCACTCCCATATAAATAAGAACTTCTTATTACAAATGTGTTGTTTAAAATATTCAACATCTTGTTTGATATTGTTGCAGGATGTTTCCTTCTCTCACATGTCCAGCATAGTTATTTGAAGATAGGATAGGCATATTAGAATTAAAAAAAACCAAACTGGAAGATGTTTCACATAATAAATTGTATTTTAACAGAAAAGTATAAAAAGAATTTGTAAACATTTCAATACTCAACATTTTTCCCAGTTCACAACTAGGAAATCTCAGATTTGTTTCTGTAAAGAAGAGCAAGCTGTCACCTTTTCTTAATTTGCTTGCTATTTCAAGAATGGATGACATGTTTCAGTGTTTTGTCAGCACGCATATTTTGTTACAGCACTAAGATACATATCAGGCTTCATTAGGGAGGTTAGATATTTTTTGGGGCAGAGGTGGCATCTGGTCTTGTCATGTCAGCTCAGCTGAAAGCACACTGGTATCACCAGAAGCTTTGCTGTGATAGGGAATTGAGTGTATCAGATTTGGTTCTGCAATGAGGTTTTACTTCATTTTACATCGTGAGAAGGAAGAGAAAAAACTCGTTTATGCCTCCCTCTCTCCCCCAAAAAAAGCTAACAGAAAGCTTCATGGGAAAGATGCACTGTTTTTGAACAAATGTCATACATTACTTTCATAGGAATCATGTCTCAGGAAACAAATATTTATGACCCAAAGCCAAGAGGACATCTCCAGGTCACTTTTAATAAGGATGAAATTAATAAGAAAATTAGTCTGGTGAGATAGCCCTGTCCTGTAGAAGTTGTCTTATTCCCTGTCAGCAAGGTTGTTGTGAACTTAACAGTCACACAATCAGAAAGGATTTTCCTGAAATAATGTGAAGAAAGAAACGAAACAACAACTTCCAAGTTTTCACACAGCGTGAAGTTCAGGGCTAGGGGCATCCTTCTGCAGGGTCATTATCATCCTTGTTAAATTCATGTTGTTGGTGTCAGTAACATGGTTGGTGTCAGCCCTGCAGGAGCAGAGCTGTGACTCTGCCTGTTGGACACGGTGGCACTGCAGCACTGTCACGCTGGAAGCGCCAGGGTGGCACTGAGGTTGTTGCTGCAGCATTTGCAGTTGGCTGGATGTGCTTTGCCCCTCTTTGTGGCAGGGCTGTGCTACAGGAATTGGAGCTGTTTGTCCTCTGCAGGGTGACGAGGAGGCCAGCCTGGGGCTGCCCATCAGCCCCTTCATGGACCGCTCTGCCCCACAGCTGGCACATCTGCAGGAGTCCTTCATCACCCACATCGTGGGACCCCTCTGCAACTCCTACGACTCTGCAGGGCTGATGCCAGGAAAATGGGTAGAGGACAGTGATGAATCAGGAGACACTGATGAGCAGGAGGAGGAGGAAACAGCAGAAATGGAAACCTGTGAGAATGCCGGATCCAGTAAGTGGCTGACACTTGCATTTTCCATTTTCGAACAAAACGAGTTCCCTGTTGTGAGCAGAGCACTCAGCAGAGGCTGTGAGCTGGCCAGGTTCAGCAGGGCCTCCTCCAGGGTGGCAGGGAGTCAGTGCTGCCCGTGGTGAAGCTGTAGCACTCACACTAGCAATTGCATTAACAATTACAGGAGTAATCACACTTGTTAATGGAGATGCTCCACGGCTTCAGGCCCACTGTGGTTCATATCCACCACTTATTTCTGCCTTAGCTGGGGTTTCTGGTGGTGGATCCTCTGTCTGTGCATGAGGCTTTCTAGACTCTTTCACCACTGCTTAATAGACTGCAAAAATACACTGAAGAAAAGATATCCAGGAGAAGATTTTTCAAGGAAAACGCTCATGATTTCCAAGAGTTAACATGACATACACAAACAATAAAATGGGGGTCTGAAATGCTGATGCAGTAAAGAATGTTCAACAATGGAATCATTTAATGCAAATCTGTTCAAGGTAACATCAAGAATGGGAAGAGAATTGGCACTGAGCATTGCTGTGCTGTGTGCTGGGAGCTGCATCAGTTGCCTAATCAGTAACTAAAGCTCATTCTCCTGCCTCTCCTCTAGAAAGGCAACCCTGACAGTATTTGCTGTACTGAGATGAAAGGATTTTACCTTTAAAGGAGCAATCACTTGTGGGAAGTGATTTTTAAGAGAAAGTACTGCAACTGTAGACCTCTTCCTTTCACCAGTTTAATCCTACATTACCTTTTGCTTTCTCTCATGTTCTTTCTCCCTCTGAACTTTCTACTACTGTTTCTTTGTTTCCCTCCCCGGAGTTATCTTTCCATCTCTCCCCTGTATCCAGAAGTTTTAGGAAACAGCAGTCTTAGGTGCACTCATGCAATACCAATACACAGCTTTTTCCTCAACAGCCTCACTTTTTCTGTTCTTTCCCACACACGTTCATGCCCTGCCTGGGTATCAGCCCTGTTTTCTATTGGGAAACCTGAGAAGGATTTGATGAGTGCAGTATGTGGATGTGGAACTTAAAATCTATGTCTCCTGATGTGCAGAATTAACCATTTATGTCCAGTAAGATCCAGAGGTAAACAGCTTATATTTAAGAAATCATTGATGTTTTACACACACACACACACACACACACACACTCACACACTCACTCACTCACTCACTCACTCACTCACTCTCACACATATTTTAGGCTTACCACGGTCACAAACACAAAAAAAATTCTCTTAGAGAGCAGTAAACATGAAGTAATGTAACACACATGTAGTGTCAGCTCTGTCAGGAGCCGTGAGACCCACCAGGCACAAAAACACTTGACAGGCTGAGAGCAGGGGACTGGTGCTTCAAAACCAAAGAGTAGCAAGCTCCCTGATCATCTTTGGCTGTGTGAGTACTCCTTTGGTGCTCAGGCTGGTGCCAAAGCAATGCTATGCTTAGGGTTTAAGGTAATTTCCACTGCAATGCTGGAGTGATAGATGGCTTTGAAAATGGAACATAGGAAAGCAAAATCAGAATATTTTTTTCCTAGGACAGTCAGCAGGGATCTGTTGGGGGTGAGGAGGGCATAGAATTGCATGTGTGTTGTTCAGAGCCCTTAGGAACTTGATATAAAATGAGCAGAACCAGCTCAGCAGCATGTTTTCTGTATAATCATTCAAAGACTAGATCCCTCTGTGAGCAGTGGCATCGGGCACAACGTGCAGCTTTGGGACAGGATGAAGCTGGGGCTCAGATTCAGGGAAACAGTCTGCTTTCCCCAGCATCTGGAGAGGCACAGCTTGCTGAATTTTAGCACTGTTTACATCTGTCATACTACACTCTGTCTGCTTCCTATGCCTCCAGTCTCTTTTCCTTCTCTAGTAGAAGCCAGTACATTAATGTCACGTGGTGTTTTGCAGGAAAGAAGAAGTTCAAGAGGAGGAAAATCTATTGTCAGATCACTCAGCACCTGCTTGAGAACCATAAGATGTGGCAGAAGGTGATAGAGGATGAGGAGAGGTTAGCTGGGTCAGAGAAGCAAGGCCCAGAGCAATCCCCCCTGCACCCATCTTCAGAACAAATCCAGGCCATCAGGGAGGAGGAGGAGGAGAAGGGGAAGGCCAAGAAGGATGAAGAGGATAACACAACTGTAGAACCAAAGCAATGACCCTACTGACAGCAGTATTCTAAGCCAGATTGACTCGTGCACAGACTCTTTCTCAAGCCAGCACAGCATTTAGACACAACACTGTAGAAGTACGGGATGATGCGCCTACAGCTGTTCATTTGTTTCTCTTTCCTTTTCGTGGTGAGGTACATTGTTTCAACTCCTAGGCTCCAGGAAGCTTTCACACTGCAACACCGGCTTTACAGGCTTGGTTTGAAGAGATTTGGGGGTGGGTGGAATTATAGAAATATATATATATATATAGCCAGGGTTATTGGCTGCACACTTCAGCAAAATACATTTAATGATATATTATGGTCACTGTGATATTTACAGGAGAAGGTTATCTAAGGAAATGCTGCTTCTGAAGCACATTTGCAGTTAACAGTAAGGTACCAGTTAAGTAGCTTTTGCTCTTAATGCCTGTCCTGGCACTCAGGGGTCCCTTCAGACAGCTTGGGGTTCAGTGTGAGCAGTTTGTTGCTGCCATTCTGCTTAGAAGCAGCATCTTTGATCCCACCAGTATATTTTTTTCTCCTTTCTTCTTTTTATATATATTTTTTTTTAAGAGAAAGAAAATATCAGGCCTGTAAGAACAGCAGATCTTTTGTTGTTGTTGTTGTTTTGTTAATTTGTTTTCTCTGTTGTTCATGCTGTGAGCCAAATGTCTATTTAAAAGGTTGGGTATTCACTTTCAATATTTTATTTCACAATATATTTGTCAATGACTAGCTATCTAGATGTAAATATGGAAAAATTTTTATGGGTTCCTGTAGATAATGATATCTTTAAGAAAAAAAAAAAAAGAAAGAGAAAAAAAGGGAAAAGTTGTTTTGTAAAGATAATTTTTTAAAAAATAAATACTAGAACATTTTTATACAGTGTAGCCATTTCCAAGCCCCAGGCATAAAGTCTTGAGCAATTTGTACAGGCCCTTCTGGGAAACCAGTGGTCTAGAGGATCAAGGCTTTAAAATATAAATGCTCTTTGGGACTGGCAGCACCAACCAGTACCCCACAATTTAGAGATTTGTTCCCACAGAAAGAGATACATCTAAATGTAAACTTCAGTATCTCTGAAAAATCCTTTGACTTATGTATGCTTTTTCTACTTTGATTCTGCAGCCCATTACCAAGAAGAGGGTTGCTTGTGAGAGTAAGATTCCTTGTGAAAGGTAGAGTTTGTAGAAGTCCTTTCTGTATTAAATTTCTGACCTTGCACCCATCACTTTTTGCTATTGTTACACATTCACCAAATTTCATGATCCTGTTGACACCTCCCAAAATGTTGGAAAACATTCTCTGTCAGGGCCAATCACGTGTGTTATCACTTCAGAGTTCCTGCTTGCTTTGCTTCCTCTCAGAACGAGGTTTTGCTCAAAAGAGGATTTTGGGTGTTTGCTGGTTGCATTTGCCTGATACTGTCCTGCCCTACTCTTAGCAGCAGAAAATGTGTTTGCCTTTCAGCAGAGTGGCTGGAGGAGGGTTCTGAACGATCTTATCAGCAGGAATGTTTAGGAAACAGGAAAGCAAAGATCCAAATTGCACTGCTATTTTAAAAGGAAGGGACATAGCAGAATTCATTCCAAAGAAAAAAGCTGTCTCCAAGAGCTCAGCAAGTCTTGACCAATTCCAGCTTGCTTTGTTTTCACATCTCTTCACTTTGACCATTTTATTTGGGCTTCTCTTGTTCAAGTGATCTGCATAGCTTATAGTATGGGAAGGAGTTATTATTTCTCACTTTAAAAATTAAAAATTAAGCTTACAGAGATGCTTTAAAATGCCCCATCTCCATGCACTTATTTCTCAATTTTCAGTGCATAACCACTGTGACTTGGTTTTAGTGCTGGGTTTTATATTGCCTTTGCTGGAAGATGAAAAAAAATCTCTTGCAGCAAGTCTTAGTGGGTACCCAGTTGGTAGAATAACAAAGAACCATTCAAGAATGAGGCAAAAATCCTGTAAGTAGGTTTTCACATATTCCTCTAATGTGGCATTACATAGGGTTGAAAAGAACTAAGAATAACTAAGAAAAGATATCTAAGAATGTGGTGTAATAAAACCGTGATATTTTTTGGTTGCCATTAAGTAAAAATTAGTGTCCACTTGTAATTTGGCTTTGTGCATTGCCAAGGCAGCTGTTAGAAATAGAGACAGCATTGACACCCAAGCCTGTGTATGGGAACAGCCATTGAACTGGACCTTTATGGTGAAGGAATTGCTGACAGACTTAAAATGAGAATGATTGTTGTTTTTATCCAAACTAGAAAGAAATTCCAGCAGAGAAGCTGAAGTAGCTGTGAGTGCTCAGCTTAGTAAGGGGTGACTTTTCCTTTCCCACTCCAAATGGTTAGTAATCCAAATCCTGCAGATGGCCCCTCCTTATGGATCTGATTCTCAGTCTTTGACATGCATGTCTGGTAGGCAATGATCAGGCAGTATCCAGGCTGGCTTAGATATAACACAAAAGAAAACACCAGAGTGATTTTATGTCAAGAATGTGAGAACTTCCTTTTTTTTGGGGGGTGGGCCTTGACGTGTGGATGCAATGCTTTACACAAAGCTGTGTCACCAAAGGCCCCTCCTGTGACATCTCACAGCAAACGTGCTCAGATTGGGCAGGAAATGGTTCCCAGGGTAGATGTCATTTGAGAATGCTTTTGTTCATAATGCATGGATAGAATTTATTCTGACATCATGTGTGACCTCCTCTCTGCATCATCATCAGCCTAAAGATGGATTTAGGTCTTTACTGTTAGTGTACCACTTTTAGAATTTCTTAAGATCCTGGTGGTCTGAATCTGGAAGAGAATTAAGGCTATAGAGGTTCAAATAGATGCTTTTAAAGGTACCATTTGGCATCTAAGAAAATTTTGTTCCCAAGTCCCATTCTGTGCATTTCATGCAGGACAATAAGTTCATTTGTTTTCTTGAAAATTCTAAATTTCTGTGTGCTTTATTGTTAGAATTACTTTTTTTTTCTTTCTGAAATTCTGGCCCTACCTTTCTTCAGAAATGCCCTGGAAAGTAAAATGCAAGTGGAGCATTAGTCAGTGGCAGAGTCTGCAAGTACTCTATCAGCATCCAGTGCTGCTGATCTGTGAGCTGTCAGCAACCTGAGCCTAGCTGGACTTTTCCTTTTCTTTCAAAAGCAAATGTAATCTTGCTAAAATGGAGTAAACACAGATTGTCTGGGAGTTTAATTGCTATTTGATGTTGCAGAGTAAGTCAAAATGATGGCAGTGTTAAAGAGAAGATCATTATTCCCATTAATTAGAGCAGGGGAATCTTTTTTTTTCCCCCCTATTTTTCAGTGAATCAATGAGTAACAATGTCCAGGAATCTTGGAGAAAAATACATACTAAGTGGTTTTGAACAGATGGAAGAATAATAGAAATTAGGTGTCTTAAGAAACATTGGAAGGGCTTGCAAAACTATTATTGGAGCCAAACTTTGTTTTAGAGCAAAATAGTGCCAGTACTTTTGAGAGCAATTCAGTATGATAAATCTATCTTTGAATTTCATCGCTTTCTTCTTAGCAAAACAACATTGCTCTGCAGGTGAATCAAAGCAGAGTTTAGCCCTTTCTGTGGTAGTTATTGAGTCCCAGTGTTGGAGGAAGCAGTGTGAGAATTAACTCTCCATTTACAGCCCAGTTATGATTTATTCAGAGGCCCTTAGTGGGATTTTCCTGGCAGGCAGGTGTTGTTTGAGGAAAGCTGCATCACAGCAGCTCAGCAGGATGCAGATGTCACCTGAGTGAGCACCAGCCCGAGCTCTTAGGACGATGCAAGCTCCTCAGGAGCCTGGGGCAGAACAGTGCTGGGCTATTCCTGGTATTTCTGCTGGGGTGTTTCTGGAGAGTTCATTTCCACAGTGACAGAAGGGGCTCGAGCTCCAGCTGGGTATCAGCCGTGTTTGGCCAAACTGGAATGGTGAGCACTGTGCAGCCAGTGTCACCTGAGGGGTGTGCAGAACTCTCCCAAGTGCTTGCTGGTGTAAAACTGAGTTCAGGTCTGGAGGTCTGTCAGGCTGAAGGATGCAGTAAAGCAACAAGAACGTTTGACTGAAGCTGTTTAATTTTCCTTCATTAAGGAAAACTTTGCTTGGTGCAAGAGGGGGAAAACAAAAAGAATATTTCACTTGAGCTTTTCAGGCTGCTAGTCTGTGCCAGTGGTTCCTTGCTGCCAAAGCTGTGTGTGGTACAGCTGAGATGGGGGAATGGGGCAGCAGAGGAGAACTGTTCTGCCCTGGGAGCCACAGGGAGCCTGTGTGCTCTGGGGAGCCCCCCTGGAATCTGCAGGGGTGACAAGGGACGGCTCCGAGCAGTGAAGTAGCCAGGGAGGCCTGAATATTTCTGTTTTCTGGGTGGAAGCATAAGAGCAGGAGTACAGGACACTGCCACAGCTGCAGGCCTTGTGTTCTTTTATGACTGAATCCTCTTGTCCTGAGGCAAAACCCATGGAAATCAGATCAAATGATAGCTTCAGGGTTCAACACGGTCTTCCTTCACTGCAGTGAACACTCAGAAACTATTGATGTGAATGAGCAACTGCTAGTTGCTTTTAAGTATTTAGTGAAAGGAGTTGGGAGATTTTTGGTAGTGCTTTTTTTGTCTCCTCTGACCCTAGTCGTTTTCCCCCCATGCTTTCCTAAAAAAAAAAAAATAAAAAATTAAAAAGTCTCTGTGATCTGTTCAGAGAGAAAACAGGGGTTTGCCATGTGTGTACATACTGCTTTAGTTGGAAAGCCTGCTAAACTGTTAAATTCCCTTTTCAAAGTTCCTGCCTGATCCTGAAATACAGTGAAAACCTGTATATGAATGCAAAATGTTGATTTGTAGGTGTTTGTAGACCTTGATACTGCAGATGGTGTCCCAAAGGATCAAAGACAACATTAATAACTGCTATGTGATCTTGATGATATCTTTAATATTTCAACCATGCCAGCGTACTTTTGGTCATTACTTTTCTGAAGTTAAGTCTTCTTCTCTTGAATAATCAATATCAGATGTTTGCATGATGGAAAGTAATTTAAGTTCACTTTTTTAAAAGCCGTGATTTATACTGTGGGTTATGTTTGTTTAACAGGTTAACATTTTCACTGATGGGTGGCAGTTTTTTTTTCTTTTTAGTGCTTTTGATAGAAGAACATCTAGGACATGTTCCAACAAAACCACATTTTTTCACCTTTGACTCCAGTTGTGCAAGAAATACCTTCCAAAAATAATTATTTTCCAATACAGTCTGGCCTGTCTGGGTAACAATATGCAAGTATGTATATCATGTAGAAGATGTGATTGAAAAAATTAATAATCTCATTTTGGTAAAGTAATCAAGAAATTAACCTAGCAAGATAGAACCCTTTCTGAATTAAAATCTTGGGTGTGCCAATATGACTGAAGCACTTAACCCCACCAGATTTGAGGGCCAAATTGTACACATTTTTTATTTTAAAATTGACAACAGGCCAGACCAAGTTCTTTTGCCTCAGGAAACACTGAGAAATTTGGTTGCCTTACATCCTGTCCTGTGAGGTTTGATTCCTGGCCTGAGACCTTGGGGCAAAATTATTTTAAGGATGCTTACTCAGACTCAGCTGTAGTAGCAAATTTCTACAAATCACTTGTGTACTACAAATTTAATCCCTCCTTGATTTTTTTTTTCACTTCAAAAGGTGAGAAAAAGGTGGGGGGAGGGTTATTTTATACGGCTCTATTTGAAAAGGGTTTTGTGTACCTTTCTAATTCTTTTGAAGCAATATTTAAAAAAATAACTGCCAGCCAAAGTGGCAATGCAGAAAAGTGCCATCTTGTTTAGGATTTGTACACGCCAGTTTTTAACACAGTGTTCTTTTCACTAAGTACTACATACGTTAATTTATATTTTTATCTTGCCAATATTGTTGTAACCAAGCTTCTCCTTTCTAAACACTTCAGGAACAAGGCCTTGTATTTTTAGGTGATTTTCATAAACAAAATAATTCTTTTCCTTTCACTAGTATCTTGCACTTGATACATGTAGCAATACTTAATATATTCTCTTCACAAGTATTCGTTAAGTGATTTAGTTAATGGCTGATAAATGTTTTGTACAAAATAGATTCTGTACAGGAAAAAAAAATCTTTTAGATAAACATTATTTATTTTTACTGTTTTGTAAGTTAGACACTATAAAGAAGCTCCTTTTTGCCAGAATTACTGGAAGTGCCTCTTGGTAAAATGTATTATACGGTAAATATGTATTCAAAAATCATTAGAAATACTTGTCACAAAATGAACAATGTGGATGTTGCAATGTGAAGACAAATGTACAACATAAATATAATTCTGTGGTATGTTGTTGGCTGTGTTTCTTTTTCCTTTATCAAAGAAAATCGCTTTTGGTGCCCAGCTTTCAGTTTAAGTGTCAGATCACAAATGGCTTGTACCCTCTTTAGACTCTGCTCAACCCAGTGGAAGCTCACATATATTGAAGCACCTTTTGAGCTGCCAGCCCTGCTTGGTTTGTGTCAATGAGACAGGCTCGTGCTTGCTGGTATCCGATTTCCCGAGACTTCCCGAGAAGTTTTATCTACTTTCAACAAAGACTGGGAGGAAAGGAAAGGAAGCAAGATAAAAGGAAGGGGAAAAGGAGAAGAGCTGTTTTGTATCACAGGCCCTTCTTTCTTTTCTCACAAGTTTCGTCAAGCAGGTGTTGTGCCCTCCTACCTGTCTTAGGAAAACCCAGCAGAGTAGATGCTGCTGGGCAAAGAAAAGTTGTAACAGACACAATACAGAGCTTGTGTCATTTTGAAGTAAATGCCCACGGGGTGGAGGCCACGCCCCCAGAAAAATGCCACACCCACCAGCAAAGCCCTGCCCCCAGGAAATGAGCCCTGCCCATCAGTGCTGGAAGACACGCCCCCAGACAGGTTGGCCACACCCCTCGGGGGATGGAGACCATGCCCCCTCTGAGGTGGAGGCCACACCCCATTGTATGCAGGCCACGCCCCTTGGGTTGGCCACGCCCCTGGGGTGGAGGCTATAGCACTGCAGGTGGAGGCCACGCCCTCTGATGGGTTGGGCACTCCCCCTGCAGTGGAAGCGATGCCTCTGCTATGTTTGCCTACCCCCCTCATGGGGGCCATGCCCCTTGGTTGGCCACGCCCCGGTGGTGTAAAGGCCACGCCCCTCGGTGTAACTGCCACGCCCCCAGGAAGAGGCCCTGCCCATTGGAAAGAAGCCCCGCCCCAAGAAAGAGGCCACGCCCCCAGGAAAGGAGACCCCCGCCCACTGGTGGAGAGGCCCCGCTCCCTCGTGGGGACACCCCGCCCACCAGCGAGGAGGCCGCGCTTCCCAGGAAAAGAACGCCCCTTGCACCGGCTGACCGTGCCTCCTCCCGAGGTACCCCTGAGAGCCTGAGGCCGTCCCCAGCGCTGCCCCTGCCCGGGCCAGTTTGCCACGGCCCTCGGGGGCGCGGGGCTGCTCGTTGGGGTCCGGCCATGGGAAGCCCAACCCCAGCCCTGACCCTGCCCTGTCCCCGTCTGTCACCCTGGGGCCCGCCCCCAGCCCCGCCCCTGACCCGCGCCCCGCTCTGCCCCCGGCCCTAACGCCGCCCGCATATCGCCGCCTTGTGGGCACAGCGCGGTACTGCAGGCACCCCCGAGGCGGCGCCCCGGCGGTGCTGCCGCCTTGTGTCCTCAGCGAGGTACTGCAGGCAGCCCCGAGGCGGCGGGTGGCAAAGACGGCAGCCAGGCCGGAAGCGGCCTCTGCCAATACTAAAGATAGCGGCAGAGAAGGGAAGAAGTGACGGCATGCCACTCTCAAGATGGCGGCTCGGCCGTCCCTCGCCTGACCTTCAAAATAAGGCGGCAGAGTAGGCGGAAGTCACGGCGTGCCACTCTCAAGATGGCGGCTCGGCCGTCCCTCGCCTGACCTTCTAATTATGG
>JAREIS010000314.1:0-45000 GCA_030060385.1 Muscicapa striata striata
TTTACCCCACAAATCCTGGAGAACATTCCTAAAGAACATTCCCATTGGATGATAATCCCAAATATTCTCTACCCCACAAATCTGGAGAACATTCCTAAAGAACATTCCCATTGGATGATAATCCCAAATATTCTCTCTACCCACAAATCCTGGAGAACATTCCCAGAGAATATTCCCAAAGAACGTTCCCACAGGACATTCCTGTTTCGAGATAATCCCAAATATTCTCCACCCCATCAATCCCCATAGAACATTCCCAAGAATATTCCCAAAGAACATTCCCACAGAAAATTCCCATTTGGTGATAATCCCAAATATTCTTTACCCCACAAATCCTGGAGAACATTCCTAAAGAACATTCCCATTGGATGATAATCCCAAATATTCTCTACTCCACAAATCCCACAGAACATTCTCACAGAAAATTCCCATTTGGAGGATAATCTCAAATATTCTCTATCCCAGCAATCCCAGAGAACATTCCCAAAGAACATTCTTGTTTTGGGATAATCCCAAATATTCTCCACCCAGAGAACATTCCTAAAGAACATTCCCAAAGAAAATTCCCATTGGATGATAATACCAAATATTCTCTACTCTGTCAATCCCAGAGAACATTCTCAGAGAATACTTCCAAAGAACATTCCCAGAGAAAATTCCCATTGGATAATAATCCCAAATATTCTCCACCCCATCAATCCCAGAGAACATTCCCATAGAAAATTCCCATTGGATAATAATCCCAAATATTCTCCACCCCATCAATCCCAGAGAACATTCCCATTTAGTGACAATCCTAAATATTAAAACTTAAAATCTTTCAAAGACACCTCAAAATCTTTGGAAAAACCTTAAAATCTTTGAGGGGAAACCTCGAAAACATTGGGGGAAAAAAAATCACAAAAACATTGGAAAAAGCCCACAAAAACACTGGAAAAAACCCACAAAATGGTGGAAAACCCACAAAAATGGTGGAAAACCACAAAAGCTTTGGGAAAAAAATGAAATAATTGGAAAACCCCAAATATTCCATAATTTGATCATTTTCTCTCCTTGCAGCTGCGTTTGCACAAGTGAAAGGGGAGATGGTCCCAGGGCAGGGAGGATCCCCAGGAGGGGATCGGGATCCCCTTAATCAGCCCCGGGGGATTTGTGGGGTCGTTATCAGAAATAAATCCCTGCTCCAAACAAAGCAAACACAGCGAAACCAGAGCCCTTAAACCCAGCTTAATTCCTGCTTCTGAACAAAACCCGGATCAGGCGAGCGAGAGGCTCAGATCAGGATTGTTCAGGGCATTTTCCTCAGCTTTTAAATCAGTTTAGGCTGGGCCCAGGGTTTGGGGAACCCAGCTTAAAATCCTTCCCTGGATCCTGGGGTTTGGCACAGAGTTCTGAAAATCCAGTTCAAAATTGTCCTTGAGACCTTGGACTAAGAATTGTGAGAATCAAATTTAAAACCTGCCCTTAAGACCGAGGGCTCAGAATTATGAGAATCCAATTTTAAAACCCGTCCTTAAGACCTTGGACTCAAAATTTTGAAAATTCAATTTTAAACCCCTTCCTTAAGACCTTAGAACTTTGAGAATCCAACTTTAAAACCCATCCTTGAGATCTTGGACTAAAAATTTTGAGAATCCAATTTTAAAACCCTTTATTGGGATCTTGAATTCAAAATTTTGAGAATCCAATTTTAAAACCTGTCCTTGAGACCTTGGACTAAAAATTTTGAGAATCCAGTTTTAAAACCCTTCCTTGGGATCCTGAACTCAAAATTTTGAGAAGTTAAAAACCCTTGGAATCAACACAGGATTTTGAGAATCCAGCTTCAAATTTTTCCTTAAGACAAAATTGTCCTTGGACTCAGAATTTTGAGAATCCGGTTAAAAAAACCCTTCCTTGAATCCTTGGATTCACCACAGAATTTTGGGAATCCAACTTTAAAACCCCTCCTTGGGAACTTAGGCTAGAATTTTGGGATTCCAATTTCAAAACCCTCTGTGGGATCCTGGGCTCAGAATTTTGGAAATTCAAGTTAAAACCTTGGGTTCAGCACAGAATTTTGAGAATCCAGCTTACAAACCCTTGGAATCAACACAGAATTTAGGGAATCCAGATCAAAAACCCCTTGGAATCAACACCACAAAATGCAGAAAATCCAATTTAAACCCTTGGGCTCAGCACAGGATTTAAATAAAGCGATTTAGAGACCCAGGGCTCATCCCCTCCTTCCCAGGAATTAATTCCAGCCCTTCCTGCTGCTCCTCCCTGCCTCGTCCCCCCCAGCAGCACCTGCAGGACAAAGGGGAGTGAAAAGAAAAAGGGGGAAAAAAAAAAAGGAGAAAAAAATAAATAAAAGGAACAAAGGCTTTCAACAGAGCAGGAAGATTTCACATCTAAAGCTCAGGGCTGCCAGGAGCCAGAATGAGCTCATGGATTGGTTTCCCAGATTGGTTTTCAGCCCATCCCGGATTTTCCAGGTCATTCCTGGCCTTTGTTTCCTCCTGGAGCAGTTGAGTGGAGCGAAAAACCAAATTTAATCCCAGAGTGGTTTTCAGCCCATCCCATTCCCGGCCTTTGTTTCCTCCTGGAACACCTGGAGTGGAGCAAAAAAACCAAATTTAATTCTAGATTGGTTTTTTCAGTCCATCCCGGATTTTCCAGGTCATTCCTGGCCTTTGTTTCCCTCTGGAGCAGCTGAGGGGAGCAAAAAAATCCTAAATTTCATCTTTTGGGATCAACTTGGGATTCAGTGGGATCGTGAGGGGGAAAATTCCTAAATTTCATCCTTTGGGATCAACTTGGGATTCAGTGGGATTGTGAGGGGGAAAATTCCTAAATTTCATCCTTTGGGATCAATAAAATTCCTAAATTTCATCCTTTGGGATCAAATCAGGATTTAGTGGGATCAGGAGGGGAAAATTCCTAAATTTCACCCCCCAAAAAACCACTGGGATTATTTTATTTTGGGATTTCCTTGCCCAGACACAAAACGTGGCCGCATCGATTTGAGCAGCACAAATTTGCACAAAATTCTGATTTCCAGCCAGAACATCTTCCCCCAAAATTCCAGTTTCATCCCAAGGAAGGATTTTTCCCGAATTTCTGATCCCTGGCATCCAGAGCTGGGGCAGCCACAGTTTCCATCCCATGGATTTCTCAGTGTCCCAAGGAAGGAATTTCCCCAAATTTCTGATCCCTGGGATCCTGAGCTGGGCCAGCCACAGCTTCTCTGGGAATTCCATCCCAGGGATTTCTCAGCATCCCAAGGAAGGAATTTCTCCAAATTTTTGATCCCTGGGATCCTGAGCTGGGCCAGCCATGGCTTCTCTGGGTATTCCATTCTGGGGTTTTCTCAGCATCCCAAGGAAGGAATTTCCCCAAATTTCTGATCTCTGGAATCCTGAGCTGGGGCAGCCATGGCTTCTCTGGGAATTCCATCCCAGGGATTTCTCAGCATCCCAAGAAAGAAATTTTCCTGAATTTCTGATCCATGGAATCCTAAGCTGGGGCAGCCACAGCTTCTCTGGGAATTCCATTCTGGGGTTTTCTCAGCATCCCAAGGAAGGAATTTTCCTGAATTTCTGATCTCTGGAATCCAGGACTGGACCTCCCACAGATTCTCTGGGAATTCTATTTCTCAGTGAAATTTCTCAGGGATTTCTCAGTGTCCCAAGGAAGGATTTTTCCCAAATTTCTGATCCCTGGAATCCAGGGCTGGACCTCCCATGCCTTCTCTGGGAATTCCATTTCTCAGGGATTTCTCAGTGTCCCAAGGCAGGACTTCTCCCGAATTTCTGCTCCAAACAGCCACAAGCACTGGGGCACCCTTGCCTTTTTTTTGGGAATTCCACCCCAGGGCCTCTCCAGCATCCCAAGGAAAGATTTCTCCCGGAATTCCTGCCCTGGCCTCGCGTGACAGAGCAGATCCAGCTGCATTTCCCTGGAGCTGGAGCGGCGCCAGGCGGAGCAGGAACCGGAGCCGGGCCCTGGGAGGTGCCAGGAGCGGCACCTGGGCTCTGAGTCACCTGTGCCGGGCCAGCCCCGAGCTCCTTCCCTTCCCCCGGCGTGCCCCAACAGCTCCGGCCTCCCTTCCCCGAACCCCAAACCCTGCAAGGCCGAAAAAATCCACGGGATCCCCAAATATCCTCTGGGAGATCCCAAACCGGGAAGGAAATGGTTAAAAATTCAACTTTGTGCAGTAATTCAATAAAAGGAAGGTAAAATTCAGGAAGCACCAAGCGCCTTCTCTTCTTCCTTCAAAGGGTAAAAAATCCAGAGCCCCACAGTGAAATTCCCAATATCCAACTCCAAACCCTCTGGGAAAACCCGAAATGGGGGAGGAAACGGTTAAAAATTCAATTTTTTGCAACAATTCAATATTAAGTCAATAAAAGGAATGTAAATCCAGGTCAGCCCTGAGCACCTTCCCTTCCTCTCCCAAAGGGCAAAAAATCCAGAGCCCCACAGTGGAATTCCCAAATATTCTCTGGGAAATCCCAAACCAAGAAGGAAATGGTTAAAAATTGAACTTTGTGCAGTAATTCAATAAAAGGAATGTAAAATTCAGGAAGCACCAAGCACCTTCTCTTCCTCCTCCAAAGGGTAAAAATCCACAAATTCCCAAATATCCAACCCCAAAACCTCTGGAAAACCCGAAATGAGGGAGGAAATGGTTAAAAATTCTACTTTCTGCAACAATTCAACATTAAATCAATAAAAGGAACATAAATCCAGGTCAGCACCCTCCCCCTGTGGGTTGGAAGATTTTGGGTTTTCCTCCCCAAAGGATAAAAAATTTGGAAATATCCAACCCCAGCTCCTCTGGAAAACCCGAAATGGGGTCGGAAATGGTTAAAAACTCAATTTTCTGCAATAATTCGACATTAAATCAATAAAAGGAATATAAATCCAGGTCAGCCCTGAGCACTTTCCCTTCCTCCCTCAAAGGGTGAAAAATCCACGGCCCCACAGTGGAATTCCCAAATATCCTCTGGAAAATCCCAAATCGGGGAGGAAATGGTTAAAAATTTAACTTTCTGCAACAATTCAACATGAAATGAATAAAAGGAACATAAATCCAGGTCGGGAGCTCTTTGTTTGGGGTCAGGGCTCTTCCCAACGGGAATTGGGGCGGGAAGGGAACAATGGGGTGACCTCACCGAGCCCGGGGGGGTCACAGGGCAGGAATCCCAAAATTGTCATTTTAATCCTAAAATCGTCGTTTAAAACATAAAATCACGTTTTATGTTTAGGTTTTAATCCTAAAGTCATCGTTTTTCATGATAAAATTTTTCATCAGCAGCATTTTCATAATAAAATCGTAATTTTTAAACATAAAAGTATGGGGCAGTTTTAATCCTAAAATCATCATTTTGACCCTAAAATCGTCATTTTTGGTCACAACATCATAATTTTAATCATAAATTCATCATTTTCATTCTAAAATCATTGGATGGTTTTAATCCTAAAACCATCCTTTTAATCATCAAATTACAGGGACGGTTTTGATCCAAAAATCGCAATTTTAATCCTAAAATCTTGATTTCAATCAGAAAATTGTAATTTTTAATTCCAATTCCTTCCCAATCCAGGAATCAGGAATTCTCAGGGATATCCCAAAGAATTCTGACTATTCCAGCCCAAACTTCCTCAATTCCTTCCCAATCCAGGATGGTTTAAACTGGGAATTCCCAGGGATATCCAGCCCTGTTTTGGGGCAGGAATGAAAAAATCCCAAACCTTTTCCAAGGATTTTGATTCCCAGAAATATCAAATATGGAATTGATGCAAATTCTGACCTGCAAGGATTCATTGCTTCCTTCAACATCCCCCAAAAAAAATAAATAAAAATAAATCCCAAACCCGAGCTCTGAGCTGCAGCTGGAATTTGCTGAGGAAATCTTGGAATTTGCATCAATTCCATTTTTAATGAGATGAAATGTGGCCTGGGCTTCTGTTTTCCCTGAAATCCTTTGGGATTTGCATGGAAAATTCCCGATATTTGTTTGCAGCCAGGTGTGCCCCATCCTCTTTAATCCCATATTTAAACGGGGATGGAAATTCAGGAAAATTCCCTGGCCCAGCACATTTCTGGGATCTGTGGAATTGGGGGAGGAGAATTCATCCCGGATTTTTTTTTTTTTTGGGGGGGTTGTGTTAAAGGGAAATTGAGATCAAACTCCTTGGAAAAAACTTTGGGAATTTGTTAAAGGGAAATTCAGATCAAACTCCTTGGAAAAAACTTTGGGAATTTGTTAAAAGGAAATTCAGATCAAACTCCTTGGAAAAAAACTTTGGGAATTTGTTAAAAGGAAATTGAGATCAAACTCCTTGGGAAAAACTTTGGGAATTTGTTAAAAGGAAATTGAGATCAAACTCCTTGGGAAAAACTTTGGGAATTTGTTAAAAGGAAATTCAGATCAAACTCCTTGGAAAAAACTTTGGGAATTTGTTAAAAGGAAATTCAGATCAAACTCCTTGGAAAAAACTTTGGGAATTTGTTAAAAGGAAATTCAGATCAAACTCCTTGGAAAAAACTTTGGGAATTTGTTAAAAGGAAATTCAGATCAAACTCCTTGGAAAAAACTTTGGGAATTTTTCATTCCTGCCCCAAAGCAGGGATGGATATCCCTGGGAATTCCCAATTTATTTCCCAAATTATTCTGGATTGGGAAGGGATTGAGGAAATTTGGGCTGGAATTATAGGAATTCTTTAGGATATCCCTGAGAATTCCCAGTTTATTTCCCAAAATATTCTGAATTAGAAAGAATTGGGCAAATTTGGGTTGGAATTGTGGGAATTCTTTGGGATATCCCAGAGCAATGGGATTTTTGGGATTGGTGTGGTGAAACCATCAGGGAAAGGAGCTGGGAAAACCAAAAGAAAAACAAAAAGGAGGGAAAAGAGTTTTTCCAAGGATAAGAGGAATAAAATCGGAACAAAAATCATCAAAAGAGCCAAATTTATTCCTGAATCCTCCTGGGTTTGGGGTGGGAAGGGCTCAGATCCAAATTTTTCCCTAAATTCTCTCAGATGGGAAAAGCTCAGAGCTCAAATTTATCCCTGAATTCTCTCAGATTTGGGGTGGGAAAAGCTCAGACCCAAATTTTTCCCTGAATTCTTTTGGATTTGGGGTGGAAAAAGTTCAGACCCAAATTTATCCCTTAATCCTCCTGGATTTGGGGTGGGAAAAGCTCAGAGCTCAAATTTTGCCCAAATCCTCACAGATTTGAGGTCAGAAATTTTAGACCCCAATTTTTTTCCCCAAATCCTCCTGGATTTGGGATGGGAATTTTCAGACCCCAATTTTTTGTTTTTCCTAAATCCTCCAGGATTTGGGGTGGGAAATTTCAGACCCCAATTTTTATTTCCCTGAATCCTCCCGGATTTGAGGTCAGAAATTTCAGACCCCAATTTTTTTTTTTTTTTTTTCCTAAATCCTCCAGGATTTGGGGCAGGAAATTTCAGACCCCAATTTTTTTTTTTTTTTTTTTTCCGAATCCTCCCAGATTTGGGATGGGAAATTTCAGACCCCAATTTTTTTTTTTTTCTGAATCCTCCTGGATTTGGGATGGGAAATTTCAGACCCCATTTTTTTTTTTTTTAAATTTTTTTTTTTTTCCGAATCCTCCTGGATCTGGGATGGGAAATTTCAGACCCCAATTTTTTTTTTTTCCCGAATCCTCCCGGATTTGGGGTGGGAAGCCCCAGGGCCAGGCTGAGCTGGGCTGGGCCCTTTGCTGCAGGAAGTGTCCGGTGCCAATTCGGTGACTCAGCTGCAAAAATAAAACCAAAAAAAAAAAAAACCAAAACCCCACAACAAAACCACCAAAAAAAAAACAAAAAAGGAGGTCACGACCTAAAAAAAAAAAAAAAAAAAAAAAAAAAAAAAAAAAAAAGAAAAAACAAAAAAAAAAAAAAAAAAAAAAAAAAAAAAAAAAAAAAAAAAAAAAGAAAAAAATTCTTTTCTGGGGATTTGGGAGTTGGGGATGAATCAGTCCGGGGTGGCACTGAGCCCTGGGGGTGTCCCCTCCCTGTCCCCCCTGTCCCCTCCCCGGGGTGTCCCGCGGGTTTATCGGGGCAGGGCGGGCCGGGTGTGCCAGGCACGGCGGGAGCGGGGCGGGGACAGCGCGGGGACACCGAGGGACAGCGGAGTGACACGGGTGTGACCCCCTGTGACACCAGAGGGACAGTGGAGTGACACCCTGTGACACTGCAGTGACCCCGTGTGACACCGCGGTGACACCAGAGTCACACGGGCCTGCTGGGACACCGCTGTGACACCGCAGTGACCCCGGGGTGACACTGCTGGGACAGGGCTGTGACACCGGAGTGACCCCTTGTGACACCGCGGTGACACTGGAGTGACACGGGCCTGCTGAGACACCGCTGGGACAGGGATGTCACACTGCTGGGACAGGGATGTCACACTGATGTGACACTGATGTGACACCTGCCTGTCCCTCCTCAGAGTCCTTCAGGTCCAGCACCTCTGTAACATCACACTGACGTCACAGTGACACCACAGTGACACTGCTGTGACATCACCGCGAATCGCTGTGACGCTGCTGTGCCATTACTGTGACATCACCGTGACATCACTGTGACGTCACAGCGGCATCACAGTGACATCACAGTGACACCACAGTGACACAATGTGATACCATTATGACATCACTGTGACACTGTTGCGACATCGCTGTGACATCACTGTGACTCACAGTGACGTCACTCTGACACAATTGTGCCATCATTGTGACATAACTATGGCATCATTGTGTCTCACTGTGACATCACTGTGACATCACAGTGACGTCACCGTGCCATCACCATGACATCACAGTGACATCACCGTGACGTCACTGCGACATAACAGTGAGACCACTGTGACATCACTGTAGCATCACGGTGACAGAACTCTGAGATCACTGTGACACCACCGTGACACCCTGCGCCATCAGTGACACCGATGTGACATCACTTCGACATCACTGTGACATCACTGACTCACAGTGACATCACAGTGACATAACTATGACATCACTGTGTCACCGCTGTGACTCACAGTGACATCACTGTGACATCAGAGTGGCATAAGTCTGAGATCACTGTGACACCCTGCGCCATCAGTGACACCGCTGTGACACCGTTGTGATGTCACTGTGACGTCACTGTGACATCACTGACTCACAGTGACATCACTGTGACATAACTATGACATCACTCTGTCACCACTGTGACATCACTGTGACATCACTGTGACATCACTGTGACATCACTGTGACATCAGCGGATTGATGTGACATCGCTGTGACACCACCTGAATTCCAGAGGGTTTTTCATTCTCCTGGGTTTTTTTGGCAGGAGGATTTTAGGGATTTTTGGAGGATTTCCGGGATTTTTTTGGCAGGAGGATTTTAGGGATTTTGGAGGATTTTAGGGATTTTTCAGGATGATTTCCAGGATTTTTTCAGGATAATTTCAGGGATTTTTTTAGGATAATTTCAGGGATTTTTTTGGATGATTTCCGAATTTTTTGGGATGATTTTAGGGATTTTTGGAGGATTTTTGGGACCTCTGGATTGTTCTACGAATATTTGGATGATTTTGGGATTTTTTTGGGGGGGATTTTTTTTTTTTTGGGATTTTAGGGAACCTCTGGATAATTTCAGAGATTTTTTTGGGAAGGATTTTAGGGATTTTTGGAGGGTTTTAGGGATTTTTTTGGGAGAGGATTTTAGAGATTTTTTAGGATTATTTCATGGATTTTTCAGGATGATTTCCAGGATTTTTTTAGGATGATTTCAGGATTTTTTTTTCAGGATTATTTCAGGGATTTTTTAGGATAATTTCAGGGATTTTTTAGGATAATTTCAGGGATTTTTTTAGGATTATTTCCGATTTTTTTGGGATGATTTTAGGGATTTTTGGCTCCTTCCTGCTCCCCAAATTTCCCCCAGCCATTCAGGAGTTAACTCCGTGCCCACACCTTTTGTTTGCCTTGGATTTGCCCCAGGTTTGAGTCACCGACATCAAACAAAAGGAAAAAAAAATATAAAATTTAAAAAAAAAAAAAATCCCAACCCTTTGTGCTTCACATCCCAAATATCCCAGGGAAAAGAGAATTTTGGGAATAATCAGTGTTTTATCAAAATCTGTTCAAAAGAATCCAAATTTCCAAGTGTTGGAATAAAGAAATTAGAGAATAGAAATAAATTCTTTAGAAATAAAATTTGGGGAATTTTAGGGAACATCTGGAGGATTTCAGGGATTTTTGTGGAATTTTAGAGAACCTCTAGAGGATTTTAGGGAACCTCTGGAGGATTTGAGAGATTTTGGGAATTTTTGGAGGATTTTAGGGATTTTTGGGAGAATTTTAGGAACATCTGGATGATTTCAGCTATTTTTGGGGTGGTTTTAGATTATTATTATTATTTATTATTATTATTATTATTATTATTACTATTATTACTATTATTACTATTATTATTACTACTACTATTACTATTATTATTACTACTATTATTATTATTATTAATTTTCATCCCTTTCAGCACAAGCTGCATTCAAAGCAATCCCAAAAATCCAAGATTTGAAAGATTTCAATAAAATTCCCTCTCTCCAGGCACATTTTAAGAAAGATTCCGATTTTTTTTTTTTTTTTTGCTGTGCAGGAAGAGCAGGGATTTGGATTTGGGATTGTTCCAGGTTCCCATCAAGGTATAAATCCCTGATTTTTCCACTTCTGACATTTCCCACCAGCTCTGGGATCCCTCAGAGGGGTAAAAAAAATCCCAAATATTCCAAATTTCCAAGTTCCTATTCCCTGCAAAACATCCAGGGTGTGATCCCAGACAAAACCAACCACAACACATCCCTGGGATTTAAAAAAATCAGGAAATAAATAGTTTATAATTTAATTTTCCAATGGGAATTCCCTTCCTGCCTCCCAAACAACTGCATCCATGGCTGGGAATTTTCAGGAATCACCAGAAAACTGGGAAATCTCTCTTTTAATCTCTTTTAATCACTTTTAATTTCTTTTAATCACCTTGTCCCCAATCAACATCTCAAGAATTTTCCCTCTTATAATTCACCCCCAGTGCTGCAAAATCCAGGAATTTTGATCCTGGAAAAACACCGTAAAAAAGATCCTAATGCAAGAATTCCTCAGGAAAATAAAAAACAAATAAATAAAAAATTAAAAATTCTTCCTCAGGAGAGGATAAAGTCCAGCACTTACTTGTGGCGCCTGTAAACTCCAGCAAGGCTCGAGGAGAAGAGGCCGAATCCTCATCCCAAAGGGAGGAAAAATGAGGGAAAAATGAGGGAAAGAGGGGGAAAAAAAGAGAGGGAAAAAGAGAGAGGAAAAAAGAGAGAGGGAAAAAAGAGAGAGGGAAAAAAGAGAGAGGGAAAAAGAGAGAGGGAAAAAAGAGAGAGGGAAAAAAGAGAGAGGGAAAAAGAGAGGGGGGGAAAAAGTGGGAAAAAAAAAGAGGGGAAAAAGAGGGGAAAAAGAGGGGGAAAAAAGAGGGGAAAAAGAGGGGGAAAAAGTGGGAAAAAAAGAGGGAAAAAAAAGAGGGGGAAAAAGAGGGGGAAAAAAGAGGGGGAAAAAAGAGGGGGGAAAAAGAGGGGGAAAAAAAGAGGGGGAAAAAAGAGGGGGAAAAAAAGAGGGGGGAAAAAAAAGAGGGGAAAAAAAGAGGGGGAAAAAGAGGGGGAAAAAAAGAGGGGGAAAAAAGTGGGAAAAAAGTGGGCAAAGGAGGTGGGAATGGGAGCTGCCGATGGAATCTGGGAAGGGTTTGCTGCTCTGTTATCTGAAACCTGCGGCAGAAAAGTGGGAAGATTGCCTGGAATGGAGCCTGCGTTCTGAAGGCAGGAATTTGTAACTCTGATAATTTACTTCGGCTCCGTGGAAAGAAGCTGGTGGAAATTTCCTTACAGTGGAGCTCCTCAGGCAGAATTTTTTGAATATTTTTACCCTCCCGTGAGATTAAGGTGGCGGTGGGTATTGTATTTTTTCTGGGAGAGAAATATAAAACACAAAGGAAAGATGAAAATCCCAGGCCAAGGAAAAAGGCCCAAATCCTCTCAGAAGGGCTGAAACAAAATTAATTCACAATTCTGATCACTGAAATTGATAAAATCAATTATTTATTGCTATTTTTATAATTTTTACCTCTTTAATCATTGAAATTCAGGTACATTCCCCTCATAAATGATGAGAATTCACCTTAAACACAAAGGAAATTTTAAAAAGTCCAGGCCAAGGAAAAAGGCCCAAATCCTCTCAGAAGGGCTGAAACAAAATTAATTCACAATTCTGATCACTGAAATTGATAAAAATAATGATTTATTATTTTGATTATTTTTACCTCTTTGAGGGTTGAATTTCAGGCACATTCCCTCACGAATGGGGAGAATTCACCTTAAAACACAAAAGAAATTAAAAAATTTGAGGCCAAGGAAAAAAGGCCCAAATCCTCCCAGAGGAGCCAAAACAAAACTAATTCACAATTCTGATCACTGAAATTGCTAAAAACAATGATTTGTTTTTATTTTTATCATTTTTTCCTCTTCGTGGGTTGAATTTCAGGCACATTCACCTCACAAACGGGAAGAGTAAAACATCAAACTCAAAGGAAATTTAAAAAAAAAAGAGAAAAAGAGGGAAAGGAAAAGACACAAATCCCCTCAGCTCCCTGAGGAACTAAAAAAAAAAATTGGGAAAATTTGGATCAAATTGCACCTAGAAATAAAAAAAAAAAAACCCAAACAAACAACTTTTAAACTATTGGAGGTGGAAAGAATTCAGGGAAAAGAGAATTTTTCCACCTGGGAACAGGAAATGGAGGAAAGAGGAGGAACAAAAACACAGCTGGGAAAATTGGGCCGGGAGATTTTTGTGAGGTTTTTTTCCAGCTCGGAATATTCCAGGATTCTGTGAGGAATCCCATGGCTCGTTCCATGAAAACTTTGGATTTTTAAAGGATATTTCCTTTGGATATTTCCTTTGGAAAACCCTCAGTAAACCCATCAAAAAACCAAAATATTCCATCCAAACCTTGGGAAATCTCCATTTTTTGCCCTCAGGTTGATTTCAGCTTTCTCCTGGATGAGAAATGTTTATTCCCACCCCAAATCCCAATAGGAAAATCCTTTTTTTTTTTTGTTCTTGGCTGTGCCAGCTGAGCCCCAGCACAAATATCCCGGTGGTTTTATGGTGTTTGTCCTTGTTAAACTCCAATTTATCCCTTTTTTTTTTTCCTCTCACCACCTGCCCTTTTCCACCCTGGGAGCTGCTGAGCACCTGCGCAATTAAAGCTTCGTTAAAAAACGACTTTTTAATTACCCCTGAGTCGTTGGAGTGGGAAAAACAGCTGGAAAAAGCCTTGGATGTGGTCAGGAAGCAGCAAAAATTCCACGTTTTCTTGTCAGTTTTACTGTTGTATTTTTACTCTTTTTACTATTTTATATTTATTTTTTATATTTATTTTTATATTAAATTTTATATTTATTTTGATATTATTTTATTTCACTCACTGTGGTGAATATGGAATTTATCAAGTTGGAAGTGTCCGTCCTCAATAAAGAACTGGAAATAGAGAATAAATGAGGATATTCCAGAGAAAAAGGGAATACTAATAATAATAATAATAATAATAATACTAATAATAATAATAATACTAATAATACTAATAATAATAATAATGTTATTTATATCCTCATAAAAATAATAAATATAGAATATAAATATAAATATAAATATAAATATAAATATAAATATAAATATAAATATAAATATAAATATAAATATAAATATAAATATAAATAAGGATTTGAGGTTTTTTCCAGCTTAATCCTGGAATTCTGTGACTTAAGTGGCCTCTGGTGCCACCAAAGAGGGACAGAAGGAGCTGATTCAGCACGAGGCTGAATCCCAGCAAATCCTGAGGAAGGAAAACTGAAAAATAAAAAAAAAAATCTGAATTAAAAAAAATTAAACTTTTTCCAATTAAAAATATATTAATTTTTTTAAACCCTCAAAATAAGCAATAACCCCACAAAATTTATCCTCGTTTTCAAAATAAAATATGTTAACAAATAACAAATTAAACACATGAATTAAATCAAATAAAGATATTTTTGAGAGTTTTGAAACTCTATTTTTCCTACCCCAGGAATGTTTTTGGGGCTGGGTTTGTCCTGCCTGAACAAACAGCCCCCAGCAGAGCGTGGCTTTTCATCCCCGTCCATAAAATCGGATTTTTTATTGGATTTTTATTGGATTTGGGACAACGCCCCGGGAACGTTGGGAGCTTTATCAGGCCCAGATAAGATAGGAGAGGTTGGGCTCGGCTCAATAAAGCCGGGATTAACGAACTGGTTTTTTCCAGGGATTCCACGGGATGAGCAGGGCCAGGGAAAAAAGGCGGGAAAAGGGCAGGGAAAGGCAGGAGAAAGGTGGGAAAAGAAGGGTGGGAGAAAGGTGGGAAAGGGCAGGGAAAGGCAGGAGAAAGGTGGGAGGAGGCAGGAAGAGGCAGGTGGAAGAGGAGGAAGAGGCAGGGAAAAGGGCAGGGAAGAGGCAGGGAAGAGGCAGGGAAGAGGCAGGGAAGAGGCAGGGAAGAGGCAGGGAGGGGAGGGAGGAGGCAGGGAGGAGGCAGGGAGGAGGCAGGGAGGAGGCAGGGAGGAGGCAGGGAGGAGGCAGGGAGGAGGCAGGGAGGAGGCAGGGAGGAGGACGGGAGGAGGACGGGAGGAGGAAAAAAGGGAGGGAGGACGGGAAAAAAAGGGAAAAAAGAGCGGGAAAAGAGGCGGGAAAAAAGGGGAAAAGAAAGGAGGGAAAAGAAAGGAGGGAAAAGAAAGGAGGGAAAAGAAAGGAGGGAAAAGAAAGGAGGGAAAAGAAAGGAGGGAAAAGAAAGGAGGGAAAAGAAAGGAGGGAAAAGAAAGGAGGGAAAAGAAAGGAGGGAAAAGAAAGGAGGGAAAAGAAAGGAGGGAAAAGGGCGGGGAAAGCACCACTTCCCTGGGCAAAAATCCTGGGATTTTCTCATCCAAAGGCAGTTAATGAATTGTTTTTTTCCAGGGATTCTGTAGGATGAGCAGCTCCAAAGGATTCTGAGGATTTCCCAGGAATTCTTGGAAAATTCTGCTCCCAGCTCAACTTCCCTGGATCAAAATTCCAGGATTTTCTGATCCAAAGGCAATTATTTAATTGGTTTTTTTCCAGGAATTCAGTGAGATGAGCAATTCCAGAAAGACTCACCTGTTCCCAGGAATTATTAGAAAATTCTGCTCCCAGCTCAACTTACCTGAACCAAAATCCCGGGATTTTCTGACCCAAACAAAAAGGAAATTTTCAAAAATCGAGGCCAAGAAAATTAATGAATTGTTTTTTTTTTTCCCAGGGATTCCATGGGATGAGCAGCTCCAAAGGATTCCGAGGATGTCCCAGGAATTCTTGGAAAATTCTGCTCCCAGCTCAACTTCCCTGGATCAAAATTCCAGGATTTTCTGATCCAAAGGCAATTAATTAATTAGTTTTTTTTCTAGGCATTCAGTGGGATAAGCAATTCCAGAAAGACTCACCTGTTCCCAGGAATTCCTGGAAAAATCTGCTCATTTTTTCCCAGGGATTCTGCAGGATTTCCCAGGAACTCTCAGCTCCCTTTCCTTGCCTTCTACTCCCCCCCAGTGGCCACAGCTCCAGGGATTTTCCAGCTCCAGGGATTTCCCAAAAAAGCTCAAAAAAAAGGTGAAACCCCCCCAAAAAAACTCAACCCCCCCAAAAAAGCAAAAAAAAAAAGCTTGAAACGCCCCCAAAAAGCTCCAAACCCCAAATAAAAAGCTCCAAACCCCAAAAAGAAAAGTTCAAATCTCTTTATTTTGGCACTGTTTACAAATATACAAATCCATAAAATATTGGGGAGGATTAAAAGCGAGTTTAAAGCAGAATTTTTTGTTTTGAACCCAAAGCAGCGCATTGGAAATGGAATTTGAGGGTGCAAAGGAAGGAGAATCCCAAAAAATCACCCCCAAGCCCAAAGTAAACCCAGAAAAGTCAAAATTAAACCCATGAAAACAAATCTTAACCCCAAAGGCAAATCTAACCCCATAAAACTCAACCCACAAAACCACACCCCAAAGCAACAAACCCAAACTAAACCCACAAACCCAAAACTAAACCCCAAAGTTCAACCCAAAACTTAAAACTAAACCCATAAAAGCAAACCTCAAAGCCAAAACCAAACCCACGAAACTTAACTCCAAAACTCAAATCTCAAAACTAAACCCATAAAACCAAACTCAATCCCAAACCCAGAACTAAACCCATGAAACCCAAACTCCAAAATTCAAGTCTCAAAACTAAACCCATAAAACCAAAACTAAACTCACCAAACCCCAAATCTGAACCCAAACCCCAAAACCAAACCTGAACTTCAAACCCAAAACTAAGCCCATAAAACCCAAACCCCAAAACTCAACCCCAAACCCATAAAAATGAACCCCAAAGCCAAAACTAAACCCACAAAATTGAACTCCAAAACTCAAATCCCAAATCTAAACCCATAAAACCAAATCTGAACTCCAAAACTAAACCCATAAAACCCAAACTCCAAAACTCAACTCAAATCTCAAAACTAAACCCATAAAACCCAAACTAAACTCACAAAACCCAAAATTAAACCCACAAAACCCAACCCCAAATCTCAAACCAAACCCAAAACTAAACCCACAAAACCCAAACCAAACCCCAACCCCAAACTTCAAACTAAACCCATGAAACCAAAGTTAAACTCCCAAATCCCAACCCCAAACCCCCAAACCCAACCCCACAAACTCACCCAGGAGTTCACAGCGATGACAAACCTGAACCTCACCAAAAAATGAGTAAAAATCTCGGGATTTTCCCAATTTCTGGGTAAAAATCTCAGGATTTCGAATTTTTCTGGGTAAAAACCTTGGGATTTTCAAGTTTTCTTGGTAAAAAACACTGAGGAAAAACTCGGTTTTAATTCCACACAGAATTTGATTTTTCTATTTTTAATTACACAAATCCGGTTTTTTAATTACACAAAACTGAATTTTAGACAATTAAACCAAATCCCACACGAGGAGAGACACAAAAAGGAGCTGATCCTTCAATAAATTAAATTTTTGCAATTAAAAAGCAGGACAGGAATTAACACACAGGAATTCCAGAGGTGAAACTCCTTGGAATTATTTGCATAGTTCCTCTTTTTTTTTTTTTTTTTTTCCTTTGGAATTCAGAAAATCCTCAGGAATTCAGAATTATTCAGAATTCCAGGATAAAAATCTCCAGGATTTTTACTTGGGGGAGAAAAACAACAACAACAACAACAACTACAAAAAAAACCTCAGCAGCACAAGAAAAATTTGAAAGGAGCAAAATTCCAAGTTGGAATTTCCCAAATCCTCCTCCAAAAAAAACCACCCAAAAATAAAAAAAAAAGGGAAGGGTTTTACCTGGAATTGCCTGGTCAGGAGGAAAATAATTTTATTTATCATAATAAAGAGGAAAAATCTGGAATTCCAGGGTTTTTTTGGCACAGGAACCTCTGAATAATTTGGGTTTATCCTTGAAAATTCCACAAAAATTTGCTTTTTAAGGAGACCAAGCCAGCCAAAAAAAAAAAAAAAAAAAAAAAAAAAAAAAAAAAAAAAAATCCTTTTCTTGGAATTTGGGAATTCCTCTGGAGCTCAGAGTTGTGCTGCAAATTTGGGATTTTCCAAAAAAAAAAAAAAAAAAAAAAATTTCATTGTCCCAATCCCTTTGGCTCATCCCAAAAATCCCTGACTGCTCCAAAGGCAGGAATTCCCTCCTTTCCACAAGGAATGGAGCCAGCAGGGACAATCCTGGAATTCTTTATCTAAGGATTGAGCTGGAAAAATTCCCAAAAAAAAAAAAAAAAAAATTCCCAGATTTGGGATGGGGCCTGGATTGAGCACCAAGAGAGAGGAAAACGCTCCCGGTCTGGGATTTGCTTCCAAAGGATTCTGCATCTTCATTATTGCCACCATTAATTAGCAGGATTAATTAGCATCATTAATTAGTGTCACCTTATCCTACAGGTTAAAGCAGGAAACCTTTGTCTCCATCCCAGAATGGATCCCGGATCCCAAATCCCAGGATTTTGGGGGCTGCAGCGCTGTCAGCTCCAGTTTTGGGGTCACATCCCAAAGGAAACCCCCAAATTCCCAAAGGATTCTCCCCAAAGAAGGAAAAATCCCCCAAATCCCTCAGGAATTTTCCCTAAAAAGGGAAAAATCCCCCCCAAATCCCCCAAGGATTTTCCCCAGAGGTTCACAAAATTCCTCAGGAATTCTCCCCAAACAGGAAAAAATCCCCCAAAATCCCTTGGGAATTCTTCCCAACCAACAGGAAAAATCCCCCAAATCTGTCAGGAATTCTCCCCAAAGAAGGAAAAATCCCCCAAAACTTCAGGATTCTCCCCACAAGTTCACAAAATCCCTCAGGAATTCTCCCCAAACAGGAAAAAATCCCCCAAATCCCTCAGGAATTTTCCCCAAAAAGGGAAAAATCCCCCAAATTCCTTAAGGATTCTCCCCCCAAATCCCTCGGGAATTCTCCCCCATCCTCTGGAGCAGCACCAGGACCCTCCAAAGTCCCTGAAACGTCCCCGAGGCGGCGCCGCCTTCGCAGGGGGAGGGAAAATTTGGCACAAATGCTGCGGGAACGGCGGCAGCCAGGGAATTCCCAGGGATGGGAGGGGGTCAGGACACCCCAAAGTGGGGTCGGGACACCCCAGAGTGGGGTCGGGGCGCCCCAGAGTGGGGTCGGGGCGCCCCAGAGTGGGGTCGGGGCGCCCCAGAGTGGGGTCAAGGCACCCCAGAGTGGGGTCAAGGCACCCCAGAGTGGGGTCGGGGAGCCCCAGAGTGGGGTCGGGGAGCCCCAGAGTGGGGTCGGGGAGCCCCAGAGTGGGGTCGGGGAGCCCCAGAGTGGGGTCAGGGCGCCCCAAAGTGGGGTCGGGGCGCCCCAGAGTGGGGTCGGGGCGCCCCAGAGTGGGGTCGGGGCGCCCCAGAGTGGGGTCGGGGCGCCCCAGAGTGGGGTCGGGTGAAATGTTGCTAACCCAGGACATCCCAGGGTGGGTCAGGTCACTCCAGGTGACTCTGGGATGGATCAAGACTCAGCTCAGACGTTGCTGACCCATGCCCCTGCTGTCCCAGGTCACTCAGACATTGCTGTCCCGGGACAGGTCACCCAGATGTCACTGTCCCAGGACAGGTCACTCAGACATTGCTGTCCCAGGTCACTCAGATGTTGCTGTCCCAGGACAGGTCACTCAGATGTCACTGTCCCAGGTCACTCAGATGTCACTGTCCCAGGACAGGTCACTCAGACATTGCTGTCCCAGGTCACTCAGATGTTGCTGTCCCAGGTCAGGTCACTCAGCCCAGATGTTGCTTTCCCCACTGTCCTGGCATGGGTTGGGTCACTCAGTCCCTGCTGTCCCTGCTGGCCCAGGACACTCCAGGACAGGTCCCTCAGCTCAGACGTTGCTGACCCTGCTGGTGGCGGGGCCGTGGCCGGAGCTGGGGCCGGGCGGGGCCGGGCTCTGGGGCCGCTCCCTGCGGACGTAGCGCGGCTTCCGCACTGCCGGCAACAGAAACAAACACCCCATAACCCTGAGTGGGGTCGGGAACAGAAACAAACATCCCATAACCCTGAGTGGGGCCGGGAGCAGAAACACCCCAAATCCTGAATGGGGTCAGGAACAGAAACACCCCAAAATCCTGAGCGGGGTCAGGAACAGAAACACCCCAAAATCCTGAGTGGGGCCGGGAACAGAAACACCCCAAAATCCTGAATGGAGTTTGGGAACAGAAACATCCCAAAATCCTGAATGGGGTCAGGAACAGAAACACCCCAAAATCCCACAATGGGGTCAGGAACAGAAACACCCCAAATCCTGAATGGGGTCAGGAACAGAAACACCCCAAAATCCTGAATGGGGTCAGGAACAGAAACACCCCAAAATCCTGAATGGGGCCGGGAACAGAAACATCCCAAAATCCTGAGTGGGGTCAGGAACAGAAACACCCCAAAATCCCACAATGGGGTCAGGAACAGAAACACCCCAAAATCCTGAATGGAGTTTGGGAACAGAAACACCCCAAATCCTGAATGGGGTCAGGAACAGAAACACCCCAAAATCCCACAGTGGGCTCAGGAACAGAAACACCCCAAAATCCTGAATGGGCTCAGGAGCAGAAACACCCCAAATCCTGAGTGGGGCCCAGAACAGAAACACCCCAAAATCCCACAATGGGGTCAGGAACAGAAACATCCCAAAATCCCACAATGGGGTCAGGAACAGAAACATCCCAAATCCTGAGTGGGGTCAGGAACAGAAACACCCCAAATCCTGAGTGGGGCCGGGAACAGAAACACCCCAAAATCCTGAATGGAGTTTGGGAACAGAAACATCCCAAAATCCTGAATGGGCTCGGGAGAAGAAACAAAAAATCCCAAAATCCCACAATGGGGTCAGGAACAGAAACACCCCAAAATCCTGAGTGGGGTCAGGAACAGAAACATCCCAAAATCCTGAGTGGGGTCAGGAACAGAAACACCCCAAATCCTGAGTGGGGTTGGGAGCAGAAACACCCCAAAATCCCACAAGACCCAAAATTCAAACCCACAAAACCCAAAATTCAAACCCCAAACTGGATTTTCCACCCCCAATCCCATCAGCCCCTGGGATTTCTGCACATTCCATTCTGATCCCAAAGATTTTTGGGAATTTTCTGTTTATTTTTAGAACATTCCAGAGAAAAAAATCTCTCACCTGAAGAAACTGGAGGGGAGATCATGGATGCCTGGAAAACAGAAGGAAAATGGCAAAAAAAAAAAGAGCAAATTTTAAAGGGTTTTACTTTAAAAAAAAAAAAAAAGAATTTTTTTTGAATTTCAGTAATTTAAGTTTTTCCTTAAAAAAAATGCAAATTTTTTTAGAATTCCAATAATATACATGTAAAAAAAGGCAATTTTTAAGAGGTTTTCCTTAAAATATTAAGAATTTTTTTTTTTTTTTAGAATTTCAATTATTTAACAGGTTTTCCTTTAAAAAAATCCAGGAATTTTTTAGAATTCAAATAATTTCAATTTTTTTCTTCAAAAAATCCAGGAATTTTTTAGAATTCCAATAATATCCAGGTCAAAAAAAGCAATTTTTAACAGGTATTTATTGCCAATTAAAATGGGAATTATTGTTAATGAAAATTGAATTTATTGTTAATTAAAATGGGAATTATTAATGAAAATGGACATTATTGTGAATTTAATGTTTTTATTAAAAATAGAATCCACTCACTGTTTCACTGGGCTGGAGAACAGAGGCTGGAAGAGGAAAAAAAAAAGAGATTAATTAAGAATATTTTAATTAATTGAAAATTAATTAAATTAATTTTCTAAAACCACAGCCATGGATGGAATCATTGTCTTGTTAAAAAAGGAATTTTGTCCCAAAATCCAACAAAATGTCCCAAAATCCCATTTGGAGAATTTATCTGGAGGAGGATTTTCAAGAATGGGGAATTTCTCAGCACAAAATGGGAATTTTTCAAAAAATGGGGAATTTTTTGGCATAAAATTGGGAAATTTTCTCCAAAAAATTGGGAAATTTTCTCCAAAAAATTGGGAAATTTTCTCCAAAAAATTGGGAAATTTTCTCCAAAAAATTGGGAAATTTTCTCCAAAAAATTGGGAAATTTTCTCCAAAAAATTGGGAAATTTTCTCCAAAAAATTGGGAAATTTTCTCCAAAAAATTGGGAAATTTTCTCCAAAAAATTGGGAAATTTTCTCCAAAAAATTGGGAAATTTTCTCCAAAAAATCAGAATATTTTTCCCACAAAATCAGAATTTGGCTCTTCAAATTGGGGAATTTTCTCCAAAAATGGAAATTTTCTCCATAAAGTGGGAATTTATTGGAACAAAATTGGGAATTTTCTTCACAAAATGGGGAATTCTTTTGGCATAAAATTGGGAATTTTTTCCAAAACAATGGGGAATTTTCTCCAAAAAAATTGGGGAATTTTCTCCAAAAAACTGGGAATTTTCTCCAAAAAACTGGGAATTTTTTTGGTATAAAACTGGGAATTTTCTCCTACAAAACTGGGGAATTTTCTCCTACAAAACTGGGGAATTTTCTCCTACAAAACTGGGGAATTTTCTCCAAAATGGGCAAATTTATTGGAACAAAAATTGGGAATTTTCTCAAAAAAAAAAAAAAAAAAAAAGGGAAATTTTTTGGCACAAAATTGGGGAGTTTTCTCCCACAAAACTGGGGAATTTTTCTCCATGAAAATGGGAATTTATTGGCACAAAATGGGGGAATTTTCTCCAAAAAAAAAAAAAAAAAAAAAGGGAATTTTCTCCCTAAATTCCCATTCCCGCCCATTACCGAAGCTCGTTAAGGAGCAGCTAATTAATTTAATTTTTTTTTTTTGGACCTTTGTTCCTCCTGTAGAACACCTGGGGCAGTTTGTTGGCTCGTTTGAGGTAGAAAAAAGAAGCCACAGAAAGGATCAGGAACAAACTGAGGAAAAACGTCCCCAAAATCAGGGAGGCGGCGACTTCGGGGGCCCCTGGAAACAAAAAAATAAAATAAAATTTAAAAATTTGGGAAATTCATCTTTTCATCTCTTTTAATCTAAAGATTATAGAAAAATAAAGAGCAAATTCTGTATTTTTTGGGTCCTTCCAGGTGCCTGGGATGGAGTTTGAGGGAGGAGTTTTGTTAAATTTTAATTAATTCAATCGGTTTTTAGACTTGTTAAATCAGTTTTGAACAAATTCAATCAGTTTTGAACAAATTCAATCACTTTTAAAACAAATTCAATCACTTTTGGAACTCATTTTAATAAATTCAATCACTTTTTCAACTCATGAAATCCCATTTAACCTCATTTTACCAAATTTAATCAGTTTTTTAGCTCATTAAATCATTCTTGTAACTCATTTTAACAAATTAATTTCCTTTTAATTATTTTACCAAATTCAATCACTTTTTAAACTCAGTAAACCCCTTTTAAAATTCATTTCACCAAATAAAAATCCCTTTTAAATTCAATCCCTTTTTTACCCCATTTTACCAAATTAAATCAATTTTTAAACTCAATAAATCACTTTTTAAACCAATTTTAACTCAATAAATCCCTTTTTTCCCCCATTTTCCCAGTCCAGTCCCTTTTAAACCCCATTTTATCCAAATTCAATCCTTTTTTAACTCATTAAATCCCTTTTTAACCCCATTTTCCCCAACCCAATCCCATTTTTACCTCCCTAAATCACATTTTTACCCCACTAAAACCCATTTTAACTCCCTGAATCCCATTTTTAACTCACTAAATCCCATTTTTAATCAATAAAATAAAATCAAAAATTAAATAAAAATATATAAAAATTATAAAAATTAATAAAAATAAAATATAAAATAAATATAGAAATAAAAATAAAAATTAAATAAAAATCAATAAAATAAAATTTAAAATAAAATAAAATAAAATAAAAATATATAAAAATTAATAAAAATAAAATACAAGATAAATATATAGATAAAAATAAAAATTAAACCAAAAAATCAATAAAATAAAATTAAAAAGTAAATAAAATTAAATAAAATATATAAAAATTAATAAAAATAAAATAGAAAATAAATATATAAATAATAATAAAATAAATATAAACATAAAAATTTTTACCCCACTTAATCCTGTTTTTATCCCACTCAATCCCATTTTTCCCCATTCAATCCCATTTTTAACTCCCTAAATCCCATTTTACCCCACTCAATCCCATTTTTCCCCCACTCAATCCCATTTTTAACTCCCTAAATCCCATTTTTTACTCCCTAAATCCCATTTTTTACTCCCTAAATCCCATTTTTCACTCCCTAAATCCCATTTTTCACTCCCTAAATCCCAATTTTCCCCACTCAATCCCATTTTTCCCCACTCCCATTTTAAATCTAAATTTTACTCCCTAAATCCCATTTTTTACTCCCTAAACCCCATTTTTCACTCCCTAAATCCCATTTTTCACTCCCTAAATCCCATTTTTTCCCATTTTCCCCCTCTGTGCCCCCAGTTCCTCACCCAGGCTCTGGATCTGGGGCGTGGCCGTGCTCAGGTTCAGGTGGGAGCTGCTCCCTCGGCTCCCTGGGGAACAAAACTCGGGATTGGCGCCCAAAAACAGCCCCACCCCCACTCTGGACATTGCACCCCAAATTCCCAAATCCTCAAATCCCCAAATTCCCGAATCCCCAAATTCTCAAATCCTCAAATTCCCCGAATTCTTGAATTCCCAAATCCTCAAATCCCCGAATTCCCAAATCCTTGAATTCCCCAAACCTCCAAATTCCCTGAATTCTTGAATTCCCAAATCCCTGAATTCCCAAATCCTCGAATTCCCCGAATTCCAAAATCCTTGAATTCCCAGATCCCTGAATCCTTGAATTCCCAAATCCTTGAATTCCCAAATCCCTGAATTCCCAAATCCTCTTGAATTCCAAAATCCTTGAATTCCCAAATCCTTGAATTCCCAAATCTCTGAACTCCCAAATCCCTGAATCCCCAAATCCTTGAATTCCCAAATCCCTGAATTCCCAAATCCTTGCATTCCCAAATCCTTGCATTCCCAAATCCTTGCATTCCCAAATCCTTGCATTCCCAAATCCCTGAATCCTTGAATTCCCAAATCCTTGAATTCCCAAATCCCTGAACTCCCAAATCCCTGAATTCCCAAATCCCTGAATCCTTGAATTCCCAAATCCCTGAACTCCCAAATCCCTGAACTCCCAAATCCCTGAACTCCCAAATCCCTGAATCCTTGAATTCCCTAAATCCCCAAATTCCCAAACTCCATTTTCCCACCAGGACTTCACTCCTGCGACTGCAGTCACTGAGGCTGTGCCCAGCCAATGTGCGTTAATTAATGATTAATTAATGATTAATTAATGATCAAGTAATGATTAATTAATGATCAAGTAATGATCAAGTAATGATCAAGTAATGATCAAGTAATGATCAAGTAATGATCAGGTAATGATCTCACTGTCCCGGCAGTGCCCCAGGCCGCTGCCCCCAGTGCTGTTCCTGCACTCACTGAGGTTGTGCCCAATCAAGGAGCGTTAATTAATGAGTTCATTAGTGAGTTCACTAACGATTAATGAGGGTTAATTAGGGCTCTCACCGTGGCTGCAGTGCCCCCCGGTGCCGTTCCTGCACTGCACGCAGCTGCTGCTGCCGTCCTCGTTCCAGCGCCGGAAACAGCCTGAGCAAACCGGGAACGAATCCCCAACAATTCCGGAGAATTCCTCACAATTCCTCAACACTTATCCCCAGAATTCCCTGGATTTATCCCCAGAATTCCACGGATTTTTTTTCACAGAATTCCCTGGATTCATTCCCAGAATTCCCTGGATTAATTCCGAGAATTCCACAGATTTATTCCCAGAATTCCTGGATTCATTCCCAGAATTCCACGGATTAATTCTGAGAATTCCACGGATTTATTCCCAGAATTCCTGGATTCATTCCCAGAATTCCCTGGATTAATTCCAAGAATTCCACGGATTTATTCCCAGAATTCCACGGATTTTTTTCCCAGAATTCCCTGGATTCATTCCCAGAATTCCCTGGATTTTCTTCCCAGAATTCCCTGGATTTATTGCCAGAATTCCCTGGATTCATTCCGAGAATTCCACGGATTTATTCCCAGAATTCCACAGATTTATTCCCAGAATTCCTGGATTCATTCCCAGAATTCCACAGACTTATTCCCAGAATTCCCTGGATTCATTCCGAGAATTCCACAGATTTATTCCCAGAATTCCTGGATTCATTCCCAGAATTCCACAGATTCATTCCCAGAATTCCCTGGATTCATCCCCAGAATTCCCACCTGGGCTGCACTGGGGGCTCCCTGGGCAGGAGCTGTTGGAATCCAACATTTCCACACAACATTCCGGCTCTGGGACCTGAGCAGAGAAAATAAATTAAAAATCAATAAAATAAAAAATAAAAATAAAAATCATAAAAATGAAAAATAAAAGAAATAAAATTAAAAATAGAAAAACTAAAATACAATAAAATAAAATACAATAAAATAAAATACAATAAAATAAAATACAATAAAATAAAATACAATAAAATAAAATAATACAATAAAATAAAATACAATAAAATAAAATACAATAAAATAAAATACAATAAAATAAAATACAATAAAATAAAATACAATAAAATAAAATACAATAAAATAAAATACAATAAAATAAAATACAATAAAATAAAATACAATAAAATAAAATACAATAAAATAAAATACAATAAAATAAAATACAATAAAATAAAATACAATAAAATAAAATACAATAAAATAAAATACAATAAAATAAAATACAATAAAATAAAATACAATAAAATGCAATAAAATACAATAAAATAAAATACAATAAAAATGCCATAAAATAAAAAAATTTGGAGGTAAAATTCTTTTGCACCCACCGAGTTTTCCGTGGATTTTCCAGCAATTTCTGCCACGAGTCGGGTGAGGAGAAGCACCAGGGGCACCTCCATGCCCAGACCAGCAGAAACCTGGAGAAAAATCAGCCAGAAATTCCAATTATTTCAGAATTTACCAAATTCCAAAAATTACCAAAAATACCATGCTCAGGGCTGGAGAGAAATTAGTATTAAAAATTATTTTAAAGTATTTAAAAGTATTAAAAATATTTAATATTATTATTATTATTATTATTATTATTATTATTATTATTATTATTATTATTATTATTATTATTATTATTTTAGATTTTTGTCAGTGCCTGATTGTTTAAAGAGCAGGAAAACACAAATAAGGAAGGATTATTTATTTTAAAAAACATTAAAACTAATTTATTATTTAGGTTTTTGTCACTACCTGATAATTGAAAGAGTAAGAAAACACAAATAAGGAAGGATTGTTTATTAAAAAATACTAAAATTAAATTATTTAGATTTTTGTCAGCACCTGGTTCTTCAAAGAGTTAAGAAAACACAACTAAGGCAGGATTATTTATTTCAAAAAATATTAAAATGAAATTATTATTTAGATTCTTGAGAGTAAGAAAACAGATGAAAAATGGTGATTATAATATAGAATAAATGAAATTATTCTTTCGATTTTTGTCACTACCAGGTTGCTCAAAAAGTAACAAAGCAGAGATAAGGAAGGATTATTTCTTTTAAAAATTCACAAGAAAAGTCAATTATTAATTGAAAAAAATCGATTGTTCTTACCTAGAAAAATATCCTTGAGGGCCAGCTCATAATAAAGGGAAAATCTGGGGTAGAAAAAAAATCACTTTGAGGTGCTGGAGCCTCCCAGGCTGGATTTTCATCCCTAAAATAAATCAGAATAAATCAGGAGAAATCAATCAGGAGAAATCACAATAAATCAGAATAAATCTGGATAAATAAATCAGGATAAATAAGAATAAATAAATCAGGATAAACCAGGATACATCAGGTTAAATAAACCAGGATAAATAAATTAGGATAAATCAGAATAAATCAGAATAAACCTGGATAAATAAATCAGGATAAACCAGGATAAATCAGGATAAATAAGTCAGGGTAAATCAGAATAAACCAGGATAAATAAATCAGGATAAATCACAGTAAATCAGAATAAACCAGGATAAATAAATCAGGATAAATCAGAATAAATCAGAATAAACCAGGATAAATAAATCAGGATAAACCAGGAAAATAAATCAGGATAAATAAGTCAGGATAAATCAGGATAAATCTGGATAAACCAGGATAAATAAAACAGGATAAACCAGGATAAATCAGGATAAATAAACAGGGATAAATCAGGATAAACCAGGATAAATAAATCAGGATAAATCACAATAAATCCAAATAAACCAGGATAAATAAAACAGGCTAAATCAAGATAAATCAGAATAAACCTGAATAAATAACTCAGGATAAAGCAGGAATTGCAGGCAGGATTTCTGAGCCCAGCCCCTGGATCAATCATTTTTATTTCCAGCTGCCAATAATTTCGATTTGCACAAGGCAGAGGCAATTTGGGAACGTTTGATTTGGTTTTTATTGAACCACTCTGAGAGCAAAGCTGAGCTCCAAGAGCTCCTGAACCCTTCAGAGAGTTGGGATTTGGTTTTTACTGAATTTCTGCTGAATTTCTGCTGAATTTCTGCTGAATTTCTGCTGAATTTCTGCTGAATTTCTGCTGAATTTCTGCTGAATTTCACCTCATTGTAACTGAATTTCCACCGAATTTCCACTGAACATCTGCTGAATTTCCACTTCATTTCCATCGAATTTCCATTCAATTTCAGCTGCTTTTTTACTGAATTTCCACTCAATTTCCACTGAATTTCAACCAAATTTCTGCCAAATTTCTACTGAATTTCTGCCAAATTCCCACTAAATTTCAACTGACTTTCAACCCAATCTCTACCCAATTTCCACTGAATTTCTGCCAAATTTCCACTGAATTTCTGCCAAATTCCCACCAAATTTCAACTGAATTTCAACCCAATCTCTACCCAATTTCCACTGAATTTCTGCCAAATTTCCACTGAATTATTTCAACTGAATTTGTATCTCATTTCAATTGAATGAAAACCAAATTTCTGCTGAATTTCCACTCAATTTCCACTGAATTTCAACCAAATTTCTGCCAAATTTCTACTGAATTTCTGCCAAATTCCCACTAAATTTCAACTGACTTTCAACCCAATCTCTACCCAATTTCCACTGAATTTCTGCCAAATTTCCACTGAATTTCTGCCAAATTCCCACCAAATTTCAACTGAATTTCAACCCAATCTCTACCCAATTTCCACTGAATTTCTGCCAAATTTCCACTGAATTATTTCAACTGAATTTGTATCTCATTTCAATTGAATGAAAACCAAATTTCTGCTGAATTTCCACTCAATTTCCACTGAATTTCAACCAAATTTCTGCCAAATTTCTACTGAATTTCTGCCAAATTCCCACTAAATTTCAACTGACTTTCAACCCAATCTCTACCCAATTTCCACTGAATTTCTGCCAAATTTCCACTGAATTTCTGCCAAATTCCCACCAAATTTCAACTGAATTTCAACCCAATCTCTACCCAATTTCCACTGAATTTCTGCCAAATTTCCACTGAATTATTTCAACTGAATTTGTATCTCATTTCAATTGAATGAAAACCAAATTTCTGCTGAATTTCCACTCAATTTCCACTGAATTTCTATTGAATTTCCACTCAGTTTCCACTCAATTTCCACTGATTTTCTATTGAATTTCCACCCAATTTCTATCCAGTTTCCACTCAAATTCCACTCAATTTCTACTCAGTTTCCACTCAGTTTCTATTGAATTTCCACCCAATTTCCACTCAATTTCTACCCAGTTTAATTTCTACTGAATTTCCCACCACGGGTGTCAGCTTTGGAACAAATCCCAAATTTCTGCCAGCTCGGATCCCATCAGGGAATTTTGCCTCTTGTCCTTCTCAAAAGCAACACAAACAACTCAGGAACACCGAGGGTTTTCCTCCCACTCCTGGAAGCAAAAAAATATTTTAATTCTTTTTACAGTTTTTGTTTTTTTTTTTTTTTTTTTTTTTTTGTTGCATTATCAGTGTTTTTCTTGCTGGAGCTTGGGAATTATTTTAGCAGCTGGAAAAGGGTGGAAGCAAAGAGAAATCCTCCTGAAATTCACAATTCCCTGGGTTTGAAATCACATCACAGCCCCAAAAGCTGCTGAATTCTGAAGGGAAAAAAAAATCTGGAAAAGCTGAAAGGATAAAAGAGTGAAAAGTCAAGGGTTGGAAAGGCTGAAAAGATAAAAATGGGCAGGACCAGAGAGGGTTTAAAAGTTGGAATGATAAAATTGAGAGAAGAAATGAAAGGGTTTTAAATGTGGAAATTATAAAATTGAGAGAAGAATGAAGGGATTTGAATAGCTGAAATGATAAAATTTAGAGAAGAGTGGAAGGGTTTTAAAAGCTGAAATAAAACTGAGAGCAGAACCAGAGGGTTTTAAAAGTTGAAATTATAAAACTGAGAAGAATTAAAGGGTCTTAAGAGCTGAAATAAAACTGATAAAACTGAAAAAACTGATAAAACTGAGAGTAGAATCAGAGAAGTTTGGAAAAGCTGAAATGATAAAACTGAGAGCAGAACCAGAGAGGTTTTAGAAGCTGAAATGATAAAACTGAGAGAAGAATGAAAAGGATTGAAACATTGAAATTATAAAATGGAGAGAATAATGAAAGGGTTTGAAAAGCTGAAATGATGAAACTGAACAGAATCAGAGAGGTTTTAAAAGTTGAAATGATAAAATTGAGAGGAGAGTGGAAGGGTTGAAGAGTAGAATGGAAAGAGTTTGAGTGTAGAAATAAAACAGAGCAGAATGAAAGGGTTTAAAAGCTGAAATGATAAACCAGAGCAGAAGCAGAGAGGGTTTTAAAGGTTGAAATTGAGAGTGGAAACTGAGAATGGAAGGGTTTGAGAGGAGAAATAAAACTGAGAGCAGAGTGGAAATGTTTAAGAGGAGAATTGGAAGGGTTTGAGTGCAGAAATCAAACTGAGAGCAGAATGGAGGGGCTGGAAACAAACAAATGATAAAAGTGAGAGCAGAACCAGAGGGTTGGAAAGGTTGAAATGATGAAACTGAGAGCAGAATGGAAGGGTTTAAATGCAGAAATAAATGGAAGAGTTTGAGAGCAGAATGGAAATTATTGAGAGCAGAATGGAAGGATTTAAATGCAGAAATAAATGGAAGGGTTTGAGAGCAGAATGGAAGAGTTTAAGTGCAGAAATAAATGGAAGAGTTTAAGTGCAGAATGGAAATATTTGAGAGCAGAATGGAAATGTTTAAGTGCAGAATGGAAGGGTTGAAGTGCAGAAATAAAACTGAGATCAGCATGGAAGGGTTTTAAAAGCTGAAATGAAGAAACTGAGAAAAGAATGGAAGGGTTTGAAACATGGAAATGAAGAAACTGAGAGCAGAATGGAAGGGTTTGAAACATGGAAATGATAAAAGTGGGAGCAGAATGGAAGGGTTTAAATGCAGAAATAAATGGAAGGGTTTAAGTGCAGAAATAAAACTGAGATCAGCATGGAAGGGTTTTAAAAGCTGAAATGAAGAACTGAGAAAAGAATGGAAGGGTTTGAAACATGGAAATTATAAAAGTGAGAGCAGAACCAGAGGGTTTGAAACATGGAAATGATAAAAGTGAGAGCAGAATGGAAATGTTTGAGAGCAGAATGGAAATATTTCAGTGCAGAATGGAAGGGTTTAAGTGCAGGAATAAATGGGAGGGTTTAAGAGCAGAATGGAAAGATTTCAAGAGCAGATCTAAAGCAGGGATTAGAGTGGCAATATTTCAGTGCAGGATGGAAGGGTTTGAGAGCTGAAGTGCCACTCACCAGCCCCAGCCTGTGCTGAGCTGCTCCTGCTGGGCACACACACACCAAACCTCACACAAAATCTTTGTTTTTTTTTTTTTTTTTTTAATCCCAGCAGGAGCAGGACTCGTTTTTCCAGCTTTGAGCAGAGCCCCAGTGCTGCCCTTGCACGGCTGGGGTTTTGTAAGTGCTGAGTAATTAAAAGCTCAGGTTAATCAGTGCCACCTTAAGGCAGGCTTTGCTGCACCTTGAGCAAACATTCATGAATATTTACTGCAGGGACACCTTCTGCTCTTTTGCAGCATTCAAAATGGGGAGAAGAAATGAATATTCCACAGGGAAAAGTGCTTTGGGGGTGGGGTAAAGGAATAAATAATAAATATTTTAAAAAAATTAATTTTAATTTTAATTTTCAAGAGTAAGTTTTAAAGGTATTTAAAGGGAATTTAAATTTAGGTATTTAAAGGGACACCTTGCAGTGTCCCAGCCTGGCCTGGGACATTCCAGGGATGGGATTTCTTATTCATTAAATATAAAATATTTATTAGAATATAAATATAAAATCAAATCTTTCCATCCTTTGGAAATATTCCCTGTAGCTCTCAAAGTTTCCCTTCTCCAGGCTCAACAATCCCAATGTTTCCATGGCCAAATTTGGGGGTTTTTTCAGCCAAAAATGCACCAAACACAAATTATTGGGATCTGCAGTTGGAAGGGATCTCAAAGGTAATTTTAATTTTCAAGGGTAAATTTTAAATGTGTTTAAATGCCCTTTAAAGTGACACCTTGCAGTGTCCCAGCCTGAAATTGGACATTCCAGGGATGGGATTTCCACCTCACAGGGATGGGATTTCTTATTAATGAAATATAAAATATTTAATAAAATTAAATTAAAAATAAATTAAAAATTAAATAAAAAAATAAATAAAAAAAATTAAATATTTCCATCCCTTGGAAATATTCCCTTTCCATCTCCCCTGTAGCCCTCAGGCTCAACAATCCCAATGTTTCCATGGCCAATTTGGGTTTTTTTCAGCCCAAAATGATGCAGCAAACACAAATTATTTGGATCTGCATTTGGGGGAAGTTTAGCCAGCAAAATCCCACCCAAACAGTAACACCAAATACTCACGACCCCAAGAATCTCAGATTAGCAAAAAAAAAAATTGTCTTAAACCAAGTTGAATGATTAGGAAATAAAACACCCAAAGTTTCAGGGTGGGGGAGGGGTAAGAAAAGATTATTTTGCAAACGCAGCATAACCAGCTGGGCAAGGAGGAGGAACAAGGGGGGGATTTTAAATGCTAAAATTAAATCCAGCCCGAGCCCCCCGGTGCTGATTTCCCGGGAAAATTCGGGGACTCCATGAGGAACCGCTGCCCCCCCCGGCTCTCCGCGAACAATGGGCCCCACCCAGCGCTCACCGCTCGGCCGGGGGGTCCCCGCCCGTTCCCCCTCCCGCTTCCTCCTCCTCCTCTTCCTCACCTGAGGGATCCCCTCAGCATCCCCCGGGCACCGCCGAGGTTCCCGTTCGTACCCCCCGCCCTCCACCGCCGCCCTGCCCGCTGTGCCCCGCGGCACCCTGGGAGTTGTAGTCCCGCGGCCACCGCCCCTAGCGCAGTTTCTCTGAGCGGCCGCTCCACCGAGAACTACAAATCCCAGCAGCACCCGCGGCGCGCCCCACCTGTATCCTGTTCCCCGCAGGTAAATGCGTTAGCTCGGCCGTTTCGCGCCACGCCGCGGTGCTTGCTGGGAAAACAAGTCCCGCGCTGCCGGCGGGGCGCGTGGGCGGTGGGATGTCCGTACTACAACTCCCGGCGTGCCCCGCGCGTGCGCCGCCATTTTGGGCGTTGCCTGGCAACGCTGACGCGGCGGGAGGGAGGAGGCGGCGGGGTCGAGGCCTTCAAAATTCTGGGAATTCGAGAAAAAAATTGGGAACAGCTGGGCCAGATGGGAATTCTGGAAAATTCGGCAACAGCTGGGCCAGATGTGGCGGCCCCTGGATCCCTGGCAGTGTCCAAGGCCAGCTTGGACTGTCCCTGCCCATGGAAAGGGTGGGATTAAGGATCCCTTCCCACCCAATAATTCCATAAAGGAAACCTCCAAAAATCTCCTTTTTCCATGCTTTATTTCCCCTAAAAATCTCCTTCGCCTGTGGTTTATTCCCCCCCTTAAATCTACTTTTAATGTGGTTTATTTCCCCTAAAAATCTCCTTTAATGTGGTTTGACTGTCAGGATTCCCGTGGATCCTGGAAAAACAGGAATGAGGAATTCCCACGGATCCAGAACTGGAAAAGGAGAAATGAGGAATCCTTTGAGGTCTGAGAATTCCCATGGATCCTGGAAAAGGAGGAATGAGGAATTCCCATGGATCCACACCTGGAAAAGGAGGAATGAGGAATCTTTGGGCTCTGAGGATTCCTGTGGATCCTGGAAAAGCAGGAATGAGGAATTCCCATGGATCCTGGAAAAGGAAAAATGAGGAATCCTTGGGATGTGAAAATTCTCATAGATCCTGGAAAACAGGAATGAGGAATTCCCATGGATCCTGGAAAAGGAGGAATGAAGAATCCTTGGGATGTCAGAATTCCCGAGGATCCTGGAAAAGCAGGAATGAGGAATTCCCGAGGATCCTGGAAAAGCAGGAATTCTGCCAGCAGAGGGTTCGTTCCTCTCGTTCCAGGAGGGCCCTGGAGCCATTCCCTGGGCTCTGACGTCATTCCCAAAGTCATTCCCAAAACATTCCCGAATCCCCGGCGGGAGGGAAGTGACTCAGCCCGGCGGAACCGAGCCACGGTCACAGGACAATGAAAACGCCGGGAGAGCTCCGGGAAAACCGGGAATCCCGATGGTTATTGTTAATTAAAAATGGATAATTTTAATTAATAAATGGATGGTGTTAATTGGGTATGGATCGAATGTTTCTTCTTTGTTGTTTATTTTTCAGTGGTTGCTGCAGCTGGCCAGATGTGGGAATATCCAGGGGAAACCCGCTGGAAATATCCAGGGAAAAAATGCGGAAAATAAATATTCAGGGGGAAAAAAACACTGGAAATATCCAGGGAAAAAATGCGGAAAATAAATATTCAGGGGAAAAAAGCCACTGGAAATATCCAGGGGGGAAAAAAAACCCTGAAAATAAATATCCAGGAAAAAAAAACCCACTGGAAATATCCAGGGAAAAAATGCGGAAAATAAATATTCAGGGAAAAAAACCACTGGAAATATCCAGGGAAAAAATGCGGAAAATAAATATTCAGGGGAAAAAAGCCACTGGAAATATCCAGGGGGGAAAAAAACCCCTGAAAATAAATATCCAGGAAAAAAAAACAAACAAAAAAAACCACTGGAAATATCCAGGGAAAAAAACAAACAAACAAAAAAACCCAAAAAACAAACAAACAAAAATAAAACCCCAATGACAACAAAAACCTGAAAATAAATATCCAGGGGAAAAAAACCTGCTGAAAATAAATATCCAGGGAAAACATGCTGAAAATGACAGAGAATTTTGAAAATGCTTCAAAAACCAGAATTTCCCAGCCTGGAAAGGAGGGATCCATTCTGGAAGTTTTGGGGAAAATCCCTCCAAACCAGAAATTGCCAGGCTGGAAAAGAGGGATCAAGTCTGGAAAAAAAATAAAAATATAAAAAACTAAATCCCTGAGTTTCTCAGGCTGGAAAAGAGGGATCAGTTCTGGAAAAAATATAAAAATATAAAGAACTCAAAGCCTGAGTTTGCCAGGCTGGAAAAGAGGGATCAATTCTGGAAAATATATAAAACTATAAAGAACTCCAAGGCCGAGTTTGCCAGGCTGGAAGAGAGGGATCAATGATAGAAAATACAAAAATACAAAAATACAAAAATATAAAGAACTCCAAGGCCGAGTTTGCCAGGCTGGAAAAGAGGAATCAATGATAGAAAATATATAAAAATATAAAAACTCCAAGGCCGAGTTTGCCAGGCTGGAAAAGAGGGGTCAATGATAGAAAATACAAAAATATAAAAATATAAAGAACTCAAACCCTGAGGTTTGCCAGGCTGGAAGAGAGGGATCAATTCTGGAAAATATATAAAAATATAAAAACTCCAAGGCCGAGTTTGCCAGGCTGGAAGAGAGGGATCAATTCTGGAAAATATATAAAAATATAAAGAACTCCAAGGCCGAGTTTGCCAGGCTGGAAGAGAGGAATCAATGATAGAAAATATATAAAAATATAAAGAACTCCAAGGCCGAGTTTGCCAGGCTGGAAGAGAGGGATCAATGATAGAAAATACAAAAATACAAAAATATAAAGAACTCCAAGGCCGAGTTTGCCAGGCTGGAAAAGAGGAATCAATGATAGAAAATATATAAAAATATAAAGAACTCCAAGGCCGAGTTTGCCAGGCTGGAAGAGAGGGATCAATGATAGAAAATACAAAAATATAAAACTATAAAGAGCTCCAAGGCCGAGTTTGCAGGCTCGGCGGCTCCGCGGGCGCTGCAGGCCCGGCCCCTGGAGCATTCCTGGCTGTTTGTGCCGGGAGTGATTCAGCGGCGGCGGGGCCGGGGCAGGTGGAGCAGGAAAAGTCACCCGGGCTCGGGTATAAAACACACCCGGGCCGCGGCCCCGCCGCTTCCGCCTCCCGCGGCCGCTCCCGCGCCGGTCCCGCATTGCCGCATCCAAAGGGTGCCTTGGAGCGGGAAAGGGGAAGGGAAGGAGCCGGAGATGGTTCGGGAGCGCTGACGGCACCGAGCAGGTGGGAAAGGGTTAAATGGGCTGGGGGGGAGGGGGGAACTGGGATTGGGGGACTGGGATTGGGGGAACTGGGATTGGGGGAACCGGGGTTGGGGAACTGGGATTGGGGGAACTGGGATTGGAGGACTGGGATTGGTCAAACTGGAATTGTTCAAACTGGGATCACTGGAATAAGAATTGTTGGAGCAGGGATGGGTGTTGGAACTGGGATTGTGGGAACTGGGATCACTGGAACTGGGATTGTTGGAACTGGGATTGGTGGAATAGGGATAATTTGAACTGGGATCACTGGGACTGGGATCACTGGAACTGGGATTGTTGGAACTGGGATCCCTGGAACTGGAATTGTTGGAACTGGGATTGGTGGAATAGGGATAATTTGAACTGGAATCACTGGGACTGGGATCACTGGAACTGGGATTGTTGGGACTGGGATCAGTGGAACTGGGATTGTTGGAACTGGGATCCCTGGAAATGGGACTGTTGGAACTGGGATCACTGGAACTGGAATTGTTGGAACTGGGATTGGCGGAATAGGGATAATTTGAACTGGGATCACTGGGACTGGGATCACTGGAACTGGGATCACAGGAACTGGGATTGTTGGGACTGGGATTGTTGGAATGGGAATCACTGGAACTGGGATTGTTGGGACTGGGATCACTGGAACTGGGATTGTTGGAACTGGAATCACTGGGACTGGAATCACTGGGACTGGAATCAGTGGAATAGGAATTGTTGGAACTGGGATCAGTGGAACTGGGATTGTTGGAATGGGAATCACTGGAACTGGGATCATTGGAACTGGGATCAGTGGAATAGGAATTGTTGGAACTGGGATTGGTGGAACAGGAATAATTTGAACTGGGATCACTGGGACTGGGACTGTTGGAACTGGGATCAGTGGAACAGGGATAATTAAAGCTGGGATTGTTGGAATAGGGATTGTGGAAACTGGGATCAGTGGAGCTGGAACTGGGATTGTTGGCAGTGAGATTGTTGGAACTGGGATCACTGGGACTAGGATTGTCAGCACTGGGATTGTTGGAATGGGAATCACTGGGACAGGGAACTGGGATTGTGGGAACTGGGATCACTGGAATAGGAATAGGTGGAACTGGGATCACTGGGACCGGGATCACTGGAATAGGGATTGTTGGAACTGGGATTGCTGGAATAGCGATAACTGGAACTGGGATTGCTGGAATAGGGGTAATTTGAACTGGGACTGTTGGAACTGGGATTGTGGAGACTGGAATTGTTGGAACTGGGACAGCTGGAACTGGGATCACTGGAATGGGAATCATTGGAACTGGGGTCACTGGAATAGGGATAATTGGAACTGGGATTGTTGGAGCTTGGGTCATTGGAACTGGGATTGTTGGAACTGGGATCACTGGGACAGGAATAGCTGGAACTGGGATTGTTGGAATGGGAGTCGCTGGGACTGGGATCACTGGAACAGGGATCAGTGGAACTGGGATTGTTGGAATGGGATCGCTGGAATAGGAATTGTTGGAACTGGGATTGTTGGAACTGGGATCACTGGAACTGGAATTGTTGGAACTGGGATAATTTAAACTGGGATAATTTGAACTGGGATTTTTGGAACTGGCATCACTGGAACTGGAATCAGTGGAACTGGGATTGTTGGAACTGGGATAATTTGAACTGGGATTGTTGGAACTGGGATCACTGGAACTGGGATCACTGGAACTGGGATCAGATTTAAAATTCAGTTTAAATGCTGAGGACGAGGAGGGTGCGATTTTAGTAAAAAAAAAAATAATAAAGAGAAAAAGGAAAAAATTCCCTCAGGTTTTCCTCCTTTCTGTGCCAGTTTGGATTTGTAATTTAGCTGTGACCAGGGGAAAAAAAAAAATTAAAAAAATAATAATAGTAATAATAATACATTAAAACCCATTAAAACTTGTTGAAAAATGCACAAAATTTAAAGCCAGGAGAAAAAAAAATCTGCAATAATAATAATAATAATAATAATAATAGATTAAAAACCATTAAAACTTGCTGGAAAATGCACAAAATTTAAAGCCAGGAGAAAAAAAATCTGAATAATAATAATAATAATAATAATAATGATAATAATAATAATAATAATAATAATAACAAATTAATAATAATAATAATAGTAGATTAAAAACCATTAAAACTTGCTGGAAAATGCACAAAATTTAAAGCCGGGAGAAAAAAAAATCTGTAATAATAATAATAATAGTAATAATAATAATAATAATTTGGATTTCGGGTTACCAGGAAATAATAATAATAATAAAAATTAAAAAAATAAAATTAAAAAATTTAATAATAATAATAATAATAATAATAATAATAATAATAATAATAATAATAATAATAATAATAATAATAATAATTTTTGAAAGAGTTAAAACCCATTAAAGTCACTGGAAAATTCACAAAATGTAAATCCAGGACAAAAAAAAAAAAAAAAAAAATCTATATTTAAAAAAGAGAAATTCTGAAATTAAATAACAATGAAATTAAATAACGAAATTTTTTTATTCCTTTATGGAACGCGAGGAACATTGTCACGATTGAAAATGGAATTTGCAGGCTGAGGCTTTAATTGCAGGAAGTTGCAGAGCCCCGAAAATGGCGGGGCGGGAGGAGGCGGCCCTGAGTCAGCCCCGAAACATCCCCGGGCCCCGCGCGGGGAAAATCCGGAATTTGGGGAGTTCTGAGGGGGGAGAACCGGAATGTGGGATCGGGGTGCGGGTGTTGTCCGAAATAATGCAAATTTGGGGTGATTAGAGCTGGAATTTGGGTCTGGGTGCAGGTGTTGGGAAAATAATTTGAATTTTGGGATATTTTGAGAGGGATGAAGAGCTGGAATTTGGGTCTGGATGCAGGTGTTTGTAAAATAATTGGAATTTTGGGTGATTTAGAGAAGGATGAAGAGCTGGAATTTGGGTCTGGGTGCAGGTGTTGGTAAAATAATTTGAATTTTGGGGAATTTTGAGAGGGATGAAGAGCTGGAATTTGGGGTCTGGATGCAGATGTTTGTAAAATAATTTGAATTTTGGGGAATTTTGGGAGGGATGAAGAGCTGGAATTTGGGGTCTGGATGCAGATGTTTGTAAAATAATTGGAATTTTGGGTGATTTAGAGAAGGATGAAGAGCTGAAATTTGGGGTCTGGGTGCAGATGTTGGTAAAATAATTTGAATTTTGGGGAATTTTGAGAGGGATGAAGAGCTGAAATTTGGGTCTGGATGCAGGTGTTGTCTAAAATAATTCGAATTTTGGATGATTAGAGATGGAATTTGGGTCTGGATGCAGATGTTGTCTAAAATAATTTGAATTTTGGATGATTTTGAGAGGCATGAAAAACTGGAATTTGAGATCTGGATGCAGATTTGCTGAAATAATTTGAATTTTGGGGAATTTTGAGAGGGATGAAGAGCTGGAATTTGGGATCTGCGTGCAGGTGTTGTCTAAAATAATTGGAATTTTTGGTGATTCCCTGGAGGATGAAGGGACAGGAGGTGAAATCTGGGATTTGGATGCAGGTGTTGGTAAAATAATTTGAATTTTGGGTGATTTAGGGAAGGATGAAGAGCTGGAATTTGGGATCTGGATGCAGATGTTGTCTAAAATAATTCGAATTTTGTGACCCCAAGAACCCAAAAATTAAAATTCCATTTTTAGGAGGATAAAAGAATCTGAATTTCCTCCTTTCCTTCTGGATTTTTCCAAAATTCCAGCCCCCAAAATGAGAATTCCACCTTTTTTTAACCAGGAAAAATCTGAATTTCCCTTTTTTCCTGATGGATTTTTTTTTGCAATTCCAACCCCAAAAATAAAAATATTTTCCCTGTTTTTTTTTCCCCCCATTGAAAAAAAAATCTTGTGTCTCTTAGGCCTGGCTCAAGCTCCATAATCCCAGAAAATTTGGAGATTCCCTCATGGAATCTTCTGCTCTCCTCCCAGCTGGGAGCAGCACCCGGGGTAGGTCCAACCTTTTGGGGTTTTAAAATTTTTAATTGATTGAAAATTTATTTTAAAATTTATTTAATGAATTAATTACAATGTATTTAATTGAATTAATTTTTAATTTATTTAATTTAATTTTTTAAGAATTAATTTTTTAATAAATAATTTTTTTAAATTATAAAATAAATTTAATTTTTTTAAAAATTAATTTATTATTTAATTTATTCCCAGAAATGGAGGAATTGCATTCTGAAATTCCAGCTTTTTTTTGGGTTTTTCTCTGAGGGTTCCTTGCTGGGTTTTTTTTGGGTTTTTTGGTTTGGTTTTTTTTTTTTTTTGGGTTGCTTAAAAACAGAATTTGGGCAAAAATTCGGAGAACAAAAATGGAGAGATTTGAAGGGGGTTGAAGGGACAGGAGATGAAATTTGGGATTTGAATGCAGGTGTTGGTGAAAAAATTTGAATTCTGGGTGATTTTGAAAGGATGAAGAGCTGGAATTTGGGGTCTCAATGAAGATTTTGCCAAAATAATTTGAATTTTGGGTGATTTAGAGAGGGATGAAGGGACAGGGGTTGAAATTTGGGATTTGAATGCAGGTGTTGCCTAAAATATTTTTAATTTTGGGTGATTTTGAGAAGGATGAAGGCACAGGAAATCAAGGATGTCAGTGTTACTAAAATAACCCAAATTTGGGGGATTTGGAGAGGAATGAAGGGACAGGAATTTTTTTTTTTTTCAACCAAATTTTCTGAGATTGGGGCTCTTGAACTCCAAGAAAGGAGCTCTGGTTCTCCTCAGGGTCTGCTGATGGTGTTTAGAATAGAATAGAATAAACTAAAATAAAATAATAAAATAAAATAAAATAACATAAAATAAAATAAAATAAAAATAAATAAAATAAAATAAAATAAAATAAAATAAAATAAAATAAAATAAAATAAAATAAAATAAATTCTATGTTCTTCTTCACTTGCAGGCTCTACCTGGGCTCTGCTCCTCTTCAGGGGCTGGTGATGGTGTTTAAAATAAAATAAAATAAAAAAATCTAAATAAAATAAAATAATAAAATAAAATAAATCATAAAATAAAATAAATTCTATGCTCTTCTCTTCCAGAGTGTCCCAGAGCTCTGCTCCTCTCTGAGGGCTGGTGATGGTGCTTAAAATAAAATAATAGGATAAATAATAAAATAAAATAATAAAAAATAATAAAAATAATAAAGTAATGAAGTAAAATCACTTCTGCTCCTCTCTGAGGGCTGGTTATGGTGTTTAAAATAAAATATTAAAAAAAAAATCTAAATAAAATAATGAAATAAAAAAAAATAAAATAAATAATAAAATAAATTCTATGCTCTTCTCTTCCAGAGTGTCCCAGAGCTCTGCTCCTCTCTGAGGGCTGGTGATGGTGCTTAAAAAAAAAAAAAAATCTAAATAAAATAACATAATGAAATATAATAAAATAATAAAATAAAATAATCAAATATTAAAATAATGCACTAAAATCCCTTGTGCTGTTGCCTTGCAGGCTCTGTGGGCCGGCGCTCCGCCATGTCGTGTTTCCCGCAGCTCTGGCGCTCCAGCACCCCGAGCTCCCCCAGCACCCCCGAGCCCGGGTCCGGCCCCGACATCTCCATCCCCGTGAGCCCCGGGGGGAGCCCCGGGAGGAGCCCCGTGAGGAGCCCCGTGAGCCCCCCGGGCCTGCCCTCCCCCGGGCCCAGGAAGGGCCGCTCCCCGCTGGGCTCCCCCAGCTGCGCCAGCCCCGGCTCCCCCAAGCCCGCCTCGCCCGTGGAGTGCTCCATCTGCTTCACCAGCTACGACAACTCCTTCAAAACGCCCAAACTGCTGCGCTGCTCGCACGTGTTCTGCCTGGAGTGCGTGGCCAGGCTGAGCACGGCGCTGCCGCCCGGCCAGGCCGAGGAGCTGCTGCCGTGTCCCTTCTGCCGCCAGCTGACCCCGATGCCGCAGCAGGGCGCGCCGGGCCTGGCCACCAGCAAGGAGCTGCTGGCCACGCTGCCCCCCGAGCAGCAGCGCGAGCGGCTGCTGTGGATGGAGGGAACCAAACTGTGCTGCCGGCGCGGCTCCGGCGACGCCGAGAGCGCCGAGGCCTGCGACTCCATCGGCGTGGCCTTGAGCAAGGCCGAGAGCGCCCGAGGCCGCGGCGCCGGGCCTGCAGGGGAGGTTCTCCCGCTGCGAGTTCTGCGAGGACTGGAAGCGCCTGGTGCTGCTCTCGGCGCTGCTCATCATCCTCTTCTGCATCATCCTGTGGCCCGTGCAGTGCGCGCTCAGGACGGGCAGCCTGCGCTGCCTGGCGCGGCCCGTGGGCGCCGGCAGGCCGAGTACCTGCCCGCCAAGGCCACCACGGCCGCGGCGGCGCTGACGCGGCCGGTGCTGCCCTAGGGACACGGATCACAGATCCTGGGGGGCATCGGGGTGAGGAACAGGCCAAATCCCCTTTCCAGCAGTGCCAAAGCCCCTGGATCTGGTCTGGGAATGAGAACGGGGACTTGACCCGTGTTCCTGACAGGATCTGGGACAAAAACTTGTTTCCAGAACTGCCAGAGCCTTGGGATCTGCTCAGGGATGAAGAACAGACAAAATCCCCTTTCCAGTGGTGCCAGGAGCCTCTGGATCTGCTCAGGAATGGGAACAGGGACTGGAGCTTCTGACACGGGTTAGTAATGGTTACATCACGCTGCTCCCCTACTGTGCATCAGTCCCAAAGTCAGGAATTCACCCTCTCCAAAGGGGTTAAATTAAAAAAAATAGCCAAAAAAAAAAAAAAATCAATTCCAGAAAATAAACAACCTCAATGTCTTTTTTTCTTTTTTTTTTTTTTTTTTTTTTTTTTTTTGTGTGTGTGGTTTTTTTTTAAAATGTTTTGTGCAAATAAAATAAAAATAAAGCCCAGGGAGCTGCTGGAAATTCCAAATCTCCCCCACAAAATCCTGGTTTAAGGCATTGATGAGTTTTTAAATTTATTTTTGTTCAGTTGCTGTTGTTTTTTGTTTTTTTTTGTATTTTGGAAATCAGCAGCTTCCTCCATCCCTCTGGAGCTGGGAATCCCAATCCCAAAATTTCCATCCCAGCCCAGCATTTCCCACCAGGAAATTCCCATTTGGACCCCCTAAAAAATGGGAATTTTGGAAGCCCCAGGCACAGCAGAGCCCTCATCCCACACAGGAAATATTTATGGATTTTCCACAGGAATGGCACAGCTTGGGAATTTATTATTATTATTTAAAAATCAAATAAATGAAATTAAAAAAGTGTTTTTTCCATAGATTTTCCCCTCTTGGTTCCACCTTTGTTCAGAGCTCACCCTGAGAGGAGAAATTTGATTTTCCTGGCTCAAAAGTTGGTGCCAAAATCCCCATTTTAAAGGGAGCACTGCAAGGTGGGATAGAAATTTAGGGGAAAAAAAAGCCAAATTCTGCCAAATTATTTCAATTCCCTCCAGAAACTTTAGAACTGCCCCCAGTTTTTTTTTCCTTTCTGGGGAAAAAAGATTTAAATTCCCCCCTGAAACTTCAGAACTGGCCCCAAATTTTTTTCCTTTCTGGGGAAAAAAAAAAAGCTTTAATTTCCCCTCAAAAACTTTGGAACTGGCCCCAAAATTTTGCTTTTCTGGGAAAAAAAATTGCTTCAAATTTACTCCAGAAACTTCAGAACTGGCCACAAAATTTTTCCTTTCTGGGAAAAAAATGATTTAAATTCCCCCAGAAAACTTCACATCTGGCCCTAAAATTTTTTTCCTTTCTGGGGAAAAAAAATTCTTTAAATTCTCCCCAGAAAATCTGGAACTGGCCCCAATTTTTTTTTTTCCTTTCTGGGAAAAAAATGCCTCCAATTCCCCCAAAAAACTTTGGAACTGGCCCCAAAATTGGGGGGGAAAAAAACAAAACAAAACGCTTTGAATTCCCTCCAGAAACTTCAGAACTGGCCCCAAAATTTTTTTTCTTTCTGGGAAAAAAATGTCAAATTCCCCCAAAAACTTTAGACCAGTCTCATTCCCATTCCCATTGGAATTGGGAATTCCATTGGAATTCCCATTGGAATTGGCAGCATCCAGAGGAGCGTGGAAGACCCGAAAACAAGTCCAAAATAAAAAAAAAATTCCAAATTTATTGAAACATGAATAAAACATCAGAAAGGAGGGAATCCCGGGCCTGTGGTGGAGGAGGAGCTGAAGTCCCAGCCCAGGACAGGCTGGGATAGGCTTGAGGGCAACACAAAAATGTGGGGATGGCACAGGCTGCTCAAGAGGAAGGAGGAGGGGGAAAAGTCCCAAATTTATATTTTTTCCCATTCATCATTTTGTCCCTCCAATCTCAGCCTTCCAGTGTCCCATCCCTTTCAGTCGGGAAGATTTTGTTTTTGTTTTAGGAAGCCTTTTTGTTTTGTTTTTTGAGATTGCTTATTAAATTTGAGGAAGGGCACAGAATTAATTAGAGGGAGAAGGCAGCGGAATTCGGTGGAATCAGAGGTCGAACCTTCCTGGGAATCGTGGAGGTTCTTCTTGCAGACCAGCAGCGTTTCCCCCTACAGGAAAATGGGGTTGTTTTTGAACCCCTAACCAAAAAACCAGGAAAAGAAATAGTGTGTGATAACAACTCCAAAACCAAAGCTTCAAGTATGAGGTGGGAGAATTTCTTGTAAAAACTAAAACAGGTTTGCTCAGGCTGAGCCCCAAAACCCAGCAAAAAAAAAAAACAAACAAAAAGAAACCTGGTATTCTGTCCTGTCCAGAAAATATGAAAGAATAATTTACAAAAAGAAAATAATACAGCAATGGCAGGAGGGCAGGCAGGAGGGGTTATTTGGAGGAGC